>VXAK01022701.1:0-47268 GCA_013399435.1 Arenaria interpres | reverse complement strand
AAAGAAAAATCACAATGAGCTAAAAAATAAATAGTAAACTAAAGTACAGAAGAAAGAGAAAGAGACACTAGAGGTGCTGCCTCAGAATCACGGGCAGTAAAGAGACCTTAATGGCTAGTGGGGCCATCTGTCTCTGGAAGGACTGCAAGACTTCTCACATAGAGGTGAAATGCTAAATGAACCTTATTTCATTTATACTTGGTCAAGAATAGAGGCTCAACAGAAGATCAGTCACTGATGAATAAGTTAGGATATTTCAGGTTTAATTTTTAGTATAAATTATATTTTAAGACTAAACACTTGACTGTAAATAATAGTTTTTTTGATGAAATAATCAAATAATTTTTGATCAAATAGCTTTATGATGAAAAATTCTATAACATACTTTTTTGAAATACCTTAACAACCCTTTTGCTGTATACAATCTACATGATCAAAAATGATAATCCCTTTTCCCCAACATGTACTAACCCTACCATACTTTTTTAACTCCTTAATTTTTAACCCCTGCCTTTCAAGGAAAATAATTATATTCCTATGTCATGAACGGAAATAACATACTACTGCATCTCAAGCCCCCCCTTCTTTTGGGGAACACTTAGCTTGGGACCTCAATGGGAAACACTGCCTTAAGATTTTAGTAGACATTAAAACAACTAGGTATTTAAATATTTATTGATTTAAATGTTGACATTATCCTTGACATAAATAAGTAAACTGCTCTGATTGATAGTTTTTCCACTATTCCTTACCTCAGACTAGGCCCTACACTCATCTAAGGGAAGTCCCATGACTCACACTGGTGAGCATCTAATGTGATACTTTGACCATTCCTTTTGATGGAATCTAACTGGTATGTTGATATATGAAGTATAAACTACTAATTCCCGCTGCCAATACCTTCTGACTTGTTTGCCCATTTCTGCTATGGACACGAAAAGTCACTGTGCATGTTGATTGTTTTGCACACCTGTCACCTGGCTACTGAGCCTTGCATCATTAGCTCTTCACGTGGCTAAAACTTTTATTGCTCATTTCCTCATCAATAGATTCATATAGAAGCAATGATGGCTTTGATCTTAGCCTGAGAGGCAACCCAAATCTGTATAATCCCCACCCCCAACCTCAACATATATATATGTAAAGGAGCCTTCAGAAAAAATTCATTGTAAAATGCAAGAAAGGAATTAATGGCTTACAGTATGTGGATTTTTATTGCTTTTGAATCTTTTAAATTTAGAAGTAATTAGTACTTAATTTAACTCAATTTAACAAAAACAGATTACCAGTAAAGGCTCTAGGCCAGAATATACTTGTTTACATGACTACAGTATTATGAACACCTACTACTTCAAGATAAAAAATATAATACAGATGTGTTTAAAAAACAAACATCAAAACTGGTCTGAGTTTAAGGCTGGTTATATAATACAAAGTCTGTTTGCAGAACACTGAGTTTACATAAATCTGAACTATTTTTTTTAATCATTGATACATTAAAAGCTTCAGTAATCCTACAAATGCGACAGATTAATTTTTTATGGGCTGGCAAAATGATCTTGAGATTCATCCGTGGTAGGACAAACAAAGCCATTTTATTCCACACAACCTTTATGAAGCTTTTAAAAGGAAATTCAGAGGTTACTTGTCAGCAGCAATACATTTGTCAGCAAAAAGATGGTCTTGTCTGTTTCATGTACCAAGTTAGAAAGAAGATGTATTGGAGAAAATTAGCATCCCCCCCTTTTTTTTTTAACTATGTTACAAAATTGACCAAATATGCAAAAATCAAAACAAAACTAATATGCATATCAGTATAGTTTATACTCTTTCCTAGTAAGCCTATTATTGCATGCTCTCAATTTTGGCTTTGTATATAAGAATAACATTTTATTTCTATTTTTTTGGTGATTTAAAAGGAGAAGCAGAAGTCATAACCAAGAATTTTCTCTGAGTTTAGAGTAAATGCAGAATTTTTTTTCTCTCATTCTTTTATAAAAATATCTTATTTTAAACACGTAGTACATTTTTTTTTCTCCCACTTGTCTTTAAACAATTCAGGAAGTAGACTTATTTAAAGAATATGTTTATTCCCATTGTTTATACTTATCACACATAAATGTTTCAATACAAATATTTACAATGTTTTAGTCACTGTGCAGCTCGAATGCAAATGATTGGCACTAAATATTTCAGGTCTGCTGCTTTGTTCTTGTCACCACATTGACATGACTATTTTAAGGTACCCTCTTTGGACTACTGGAAAGCTGCTCTTTGAATGACAAGATGATGTCAGAATAAGGAATGACACAAGTTTATAATGAACCACCAAGAAGGAATACAAATTAATCTGCGTTGTGAAATAGAGAACTTTATTAAAAAGCTATGCCGTCAACATTATTTTAGGTCTTACTTCTGTCATGTTTTTCTCACTTACCTAGCACTTTCTGTTCTTCCTTTCTGTGTGCAGAGGGATGTCTGAACCTCCACTGCTTGGCTGAATTGTAGGATCATAGAATGGTTTAGGCTGGAAGGGACCCTAAAGATCATGTGGTTCCAACTCCTGCCCTGGGAAGGGACGCCTTCC
Organism: Arenaria interpres; assembly: GCA_013399435.1. Classification (NCBI taxonomy): domain Eukaryota; kingdom Metazoa; phylum Chordata; class Aves; order Charadriiformes; family Scolopacidae; genus Arenaria; species Arenaria interpres. The sequence continues at coordinate 44,681 of VXAK01022701.1, read as the reverse complement.
ACGAGACAAGGTTACTCAAAACCCCATCCGGCCTGGCCTTGAACACTTCCAGGGATGGAGCATTCACATCTTCTCTGGGCAACCTGTGCCTCACCACCCTCAGAGCAAAGAATTTCTTCCTCATATCTAATGTATATCTACCTTCTTTCAATTTAAAGGCATTACCCCTTTCCTACCACAAGCCAAGAAGCTTCTCCCCATCTTTCCTGTAAGGCCCCTTACTGAAAGGGGGCTATGAGGTGTCCCTGGAACCTTCTCTTCTCTACTATATACTTCCACAGCCTAAAAATCACAGTTTCCAAGTTGCTCTTTTTGTCCATATTGCCCCTCCAAATATGTTATAAAAGGTAGAGAGTAAGCAGCAGTGACATATCCTTGCCTGCAGCGTTCCTCAGTGACAGGTTCTGCGGGATGTGAATTTGGCCTCTTCTTCTTCAGTATCAATTTACTAGTACCAATAGGAGATTGAGCACAATTTTCCCCATGATACCCTATAGCTTATAGGAGAACATCTAAATCTGTGTCTATCCTGCCTTTTGTCCACTTCAAAACTGTTACTTTATGCTTGTTCACAGCATTCATGTTACAAAAGAGAAGAAAGCAAAATTTCTTGCATTTTTTTGGAATACATTAACAGAGGTCGGACAAGGTTACATCTGGGAACACAACCTAGTTCAATGCAACAGCTCCAAGTTGCTCAGCCACCGTGCCTGTCAGAATTAATGTTCTAAACTGATGTCTGTTGCTGTCTCATCTGGTCTAATCAGAAGATGCTATTCCCCTCTCATAAATCTTATTCTATGCCATTGAGGCAAAAAAAAGTTTTCTACACCTCTGGCAAAGCACATATGTTCCTGATAGATAATAACAATCCTTTAATCTGTGCAATGAAACTTTAATATGTCCAAGGAACATTCTTTTGCAGTGCTATTTGCAGACTTTTAAAATGCTTTCTTCTCCTTCCCAACCACATCTTTCAGCAGGTAAGTTACTTGTCTCATACAAAGAAACCACTTTTAAGATAAACTCCCTGTTTAAAAGAAAATTATGTCATCTCTGTCATAATATGATACAAACCACCAGTACAGGTGTTTTGCCATATTTGAGTCAGCACTGACAGACACAAGCATTAAAAATTACAGCTGTCTGAGAAACGATTCGGATGCCTGACAGAGCAGAGTAGCAGAATTGAGGAGGTGAAAGCCAGAAGCACTCCTGCAGCCCAAGAACCACCTCCTGCTTGAGACACCAGATGTTTCTGTCTTGATCACTACAAATAGTTCAGACCTATCACATGCCTAACCCTCATTTAGGTCTAGATATTAGTCATTCTTCATGGAAGTTTATTTCATTTCTTACATGATGCAAAACATGGCTTGAACTTTTTCAGAATTGAATTCCAGTCCAAAACTTGGTAGTGTTTGTAATTTTCTCTTAAAATGTGCATGAAGGGATGCACAGTCAAAACCTGGAGGGTGTGTTAGTGCCATACTGACTGTTTCTGGATTGTGCTTTTTTTCCCTGTGTAGACATGCCTGATTACAAAATTGTCGGAGGAGAGCTGACTGGCCTTTAGCGTTTGATGGTCCTACAAAAATATAGTGCAGATTCTGACTTGAAGAGAACAAGTTATTTAAGAGAATGATGAAAATGATGCCCGTTATTTAGCCACTATGAAGATGAGGGAGTTCTAGAAAGAGCAATTTCAATTAAGCTCTAAATTAAGCAAAAAGGAGCCAAAAATTCAGAAATGCATATACATAAGCATTTCTGGAGATTCAGAAAATCTGCTCCTCTCTGCATCCCAGACACGAATGAATACATTAAAAAAATATTGCATGGTTTCTGAGGTGGGAATGGATGCTATATTGACATGGGTTCTCTGCCACAGAATATACTACAGAATTTGTGCTGTATATATAGCTGCTTGGAGATGTATTATTTAATTCAGCAATGAACTGGGGCTAGACTTTGCATGATAAATGCTATGGCAACCAACCCGTGTTGTGCGGAATTTCTTTGTAGATTAAAGTGCTTTGATTCATGCGTTGCAGCTCATACAAATGGATACTAACAAACAGACATATAATCAACATTTTGTGGATATGAGCCACATTCCTTGTAAACTCCGTCCATCAGAAACATTTATATTTATTGCCACGTGTACACATAGCACATGCATAAACATGCACACATATAAGACACCTGCAAGCATATATGAGAATATTCAAAGAAGGAATGTGGATTTTTGTGCTTTTATATTCATTTTAAAGATTAACTTATGTTATTTTGACGTATGCAAGTACAAAGATTAAGACTGTGGAACATTGCATTGAAAGAAAAAATTAAATGTGGGTTTCCTTGTAAATCATTCCAGATTAAACATTTCTGCTCACTGATTCAATATATGCTTAGTCTGTTAAACTGCTTCACTAATCTAATTACAAGTTATTTTTTAAGAGTGAAAAATAATTGTTATGGCTGGGGGTGGTTGTCATACCTGACTTACAAAGGTAAAGTAATATTTTTCATTATAAAAAGTTAGCAGATTTGTTTAAAATGGGAATGTATTAAATAAAATCTCATACCAGAAAATTTCCAGAATTCTCATTTTTTTGTAATGTAATGTCACGCTAAAGAAAGAGAAGAGAACCTATGCCCCCCCATTCCAGTAACACTTTCCCAGAGAAAAAGGGGTGAGAGAAAGAAAATGAAAAACAAATAAAATAAAATTTCTACAAGAGAATCCCCCTTTTATCAAATTTTCCTTCCATTTTTGGATTATGTGAATGCATCCTTGCGGGTGGTCATGAATGATCAGACAAATATATTTCTTTATACAACCTTGATGTCTTTCTGCACTTGGAGTGCCTTTCTGCACGGGTGCCTAGCTGTCCCTCCTTAAAAAGTCAAACTGCAGTCCAAAGAGCTGACGTAGAGAGGTGGGAGGTTGGTGGGGAATGTTCATTTGCAGCTGTGGGAGCGCTCAGAGGAACTGTTTCGGGGTCCTTCTGGACTCTTCCAAAGGATTTTGCTGCCAAGAGGAAATCAGTGTCTGGATCGTCATTTAAACAACGTAAAGCTAGGAGCAATGATGACTTGGTATCCTTGTTCATGAAGTTTAACAACACAAGTGTGCCAAGGCTGGATCCAATCCCACATCAGCAACAACAGGAGGAGAGGCATGGTAACTGCAGGGCTTAGGTTCAGAAAAGGTAGTGTGGAATCGTGATGCTCAGTGCTGCAGTGCCTGAAAGCCAGGTGTTTTCTCTGGATTTAGAATTCTTAATCCTGTCTCAGGGCCTTAAAGTTTCCTTGGTATTAAATGGAGGAGAGCCAGGCTGCTCAACTAAGATTCACAGCAGATAGCTGGAACACTTAAATCAGCCAAGAGGGAGTGCCAGTGAAGAGTATTTTTGAGACCATAATGTTACAGTCACTTCGTTCTAGCATACAACTGTGCAGTTGCAGACAGAAGCAATGTCCCTTTTCCTCATGGCCTCCTAAGGTTGCTCAATCCTTTTTCTTTGTAGAAGCCCAAGTAACTGTACGACCAGAAGAAGGAACTGATTCAGATGGAAACAAATTTATTTTTTGGGGTGTTGGATGCATCAACTCAAGTCATGGCTCTGCTTGAGGTGATGAGCAGCTGGGGACACTGGTGATGAATGTAAGACTATCCCCACCTGTCCAGTGGAAATCAGAATTTTTCTAAATAACCTTATCACCTTCAATATTCAGCTCAGCAAAGGGATAAACTAAGCATTCATTCATATTGAAATTCACCTTATCTAGATCCAACTGAAAGTAAAACAGCTGGTCCAAGCTAATCACCTATGGTAATCATCTTCACCTTACAGTCACTGGAGGAAAAAAGCCTTGCAGATGGTGTTTCATTCTTTGACTCCTATATTTCAGGATGGAATGAACTGACAGTTGAAGTGCATATTTCTAGTGATTGTTAAACTCAGGTTAAAGCCATACTAAAAGTGCAAGTACTACCACTGCATATATGTTCAAAAACCCCATACATTCAGCCATTCTAAGTCAAATACAAGTAGTAGGTATTTTACCTACTACTAAGGTGGGCCAGCCATTTAAATATACAGTGGTTCAGAAGAACAAATACAGTCACTTCTGACATGCTGCAGCATTTTCCTGGTATTTGAGCCAGCTAGGGAGAAGCTACCACAAGAGCGCTTATGTATGTAGGTGTCACACTTCTGATTGCAATGTAGATATGTCCTGAGAATATGACTGTACTGCACATAGCAAAGCAAGATCTAGACACCTGAGATAGCTCTAAATAATCTAAGAAAGTCCAAAAAGGACAGTTAGATAGGAGATATTACCCACAGTACTGAAGGAAGCATGACACACAAGCTTGCAGATGCCAGGGATTTAGAAGCTTTTTGCTGGCCTAGCTTCTCAAATTGTGCCCTTAATTATAAGCCTTTGTGTAATGCTTTCAGGTATGAAACAGATAATCCTTTGAGAAGTGCAATCTGTTCATGAGAACTCCATATAAACTGCCTACTCAGTGAGTTGGAAGATGGAGAAATGTTACTGCAAACAAATGAACAACAAATACAAGCAGAAAAAATATTTATTTTGTTGCTTTAGCTAAGTGTATACCCAGTTAACTGTTTAGATTTTGGATATGTGCAAGATATTTTGTGGTAAGTATATAATTTCTCCTTAAAATAGAAGGAAAAATCTCAACTGGAACTATGTTTGGCTCTCACATTGTGGAAATTCCACAAGGTAACAAAAGCAGTGGAAAAAATCAATTTGTTGTGGCTTCTACAGCTTTATGCAAGCTTTCCTCTTTTTACTTCATATAAACTGTCTTCAGACTGAAATAGGGGAGCCAGTTCACTACAAGTGGTCAATGGCTTTTCTGCTTGTTTGTATTATTTACCGCAGGAGTACAATAAAGGTTCATGACCCACCTGACATAAATCTAGCTTACTAAAATTTTACATGTGTTTTCTACTGGGCAAGTCGCTGTTTGAGCTCATAATAGGTTTCTTCAGCTGAAATAAAGATGTGGGCTGGAACAAATCAACTATCTGGGTAAAAACCTCAACTTTCCCCTATGTGTGGATACTTCATAAGCATAATAAAGAAAAAAAAATGCACTGAGTATATGAGGATGATTTTGTCTTTGCTTTTAGATCAAGGAGTATCTGTTCATTTCCATGGCCTGACACAGACCTTAAAGTCTCTTCAGAAATTTTCTTCATGCCTATTTAGAGTCCTTTGAACACCCTATAAACCTGTTTCTCTGAGACTGATATCACCAGCTTATAAAGAAAAACAGCACTGAAGCAAGAGGCTTGTGTGAGAGGACGATTTGTTACATGACCCTCCATCTGCAAGCCTAGATCTGAAAGAGACAGCAAGTTTATATGATTGTTTAAAATATCTTAAAATTGGTATAGTTGAATCTTTGGCAACTGAGTTCTTAGTGCCATTTACTTGAATTGTCAAGTTTCTTATGTTGGACATTAATAATAGACTGTTAAATTAAACATATTATAATCAATGCATTGTAATCATTACACTTCCATACATATTTACATGTGGTAATTAAATTCTGCTTCATATCTGTTTGTTTTTTTTTTTTATGGGAGCAATAGTACCTCATAAAAATTCATGTTAAATTGCAATGACTTTATAAAAGGAATTTGTTGCATAACACTGAGGTGGCTTTATTGAACCTTGTCATACTTAAGCTTGGATTAACTTTAGCTAACTTCTGAAGGTATAAAATATCCCTTGGTAATGGATCCAGTGTGTTCTACTACGGAAAAAGGTTTGGGGTTACTGTGAACAATTAGTTGTCTCTGCTTGAAATTTTGAAATCTCTGATATGCTGATAAATAAGGGAGGATGATAGCTCCTGGCATCCACTCTTTATGCCAATGAGAAGAATTAGAATAAATTATGAATTCTGAAAAAAAAAAAAAAAAAAAAAAGAAAAGGAAAAAGAAACAAAATAAAATTAAAATCTCTTGCCCTAGTTGTTTAATCAAAGCTTTTCATCAAATTTTTGCTGCTGACAACATATTAAATACAGCCTTTTACAAAGCTAAACAGGAGTAGACTATGAAGAAAGCCTAAATTTAAAATATTTATAATGATGATAAATCTACTTCCTCATTGTCATTTTTTACCTTCAATAAACCTGGAGACAACAAATTGTGTTCAGCCGAGGCATCTAAGAATACGTAAGAACTTCGTATGTTGCTGAACTGGACCTTGGAAATCAAATGAGTGGGAGAACTCATTGCCAGATGACATGATAGGGATCAGCATTCACATCCACAGAATATATATATATATATAGTTTCCACCCTTCTGTAGAATGATCCCAAAAGCCTGCATGTATGAAATATTCCCCAGTTAACTTGAAAAAACAAGTGAACGAGCAAATGAGAACCCCTGACCTGCACAATTTTATCACAGAAACAACACATATTTTCTTCCACCAGTCTTTGCAACCCAAAAAACACTTATTGTTTTGCATCAAGCAGCATCTGTCCCTCTTGGGTCTTATTTTCTTCTGTTGTTCCCAGAGATGATTTATTCCAAAATTTCCTAAGTGAGAATGCAAATAAAGACTCCTGGAGATATAAGGAGAGCAGTCCTAATCATAGACCCCCTTTGCTGGGAATGACAGCTCAGCTAGATCTGCATCCGTGAATGACAGTTGCTGTCTTTTATAATGCATTTTACATTATTTATCAAGAAACAAAAATAGTTCTGTTAGGATGGCTATTTTTCTATGGGTGTCTCTGGTGATGATGTAGGATACGGCTAAGAAAACGTATCTTAAATGAAGATTATCTATACATACTGTTTATACTTATAGCCTATAATTCCATCTTTAAGCCTAGTGGCTTAAACAGTTTTCCATTGTTTAAATCTTTATACCGTAACACTATTTTCCCATTGCTATAAATTCTATTTAATTATTAATCCCAAGAAAAAACGATAACTGCTAGCCCACCATAATGCAATCCTTTCATCTTCAAATAGGGTAGAGGAGGTAGTATGTCGCTCTTGAATATCTTTCTTTAATCCTTTCTTCTTTTAGAATACAGAGCCATGAAGATTTATCACAGTTCCAAAGATTTCAAAAGAAGACCACGGCTTTGTGATGCCAATCCATAGGACCATAAAGATGCTACTATGCCAGAGCTATATTGTACTTCTAAAGTGGAATGAGGAAATTGACTTGCAGTAAAATACGTCTTATTACCCAATTACCATACCAGGCAAGTAAAGTCGTCGTTCTACTTTTTTTTTTCTCATGTCAGATTTTTAATCACTGAATTATTTTCAATAACGTAAGTTTGAGTATTTCACAGTTTTAATTTCATGCAGCTAAGGTATAAAATCTTTTTTCCCTTGATTTCCATTGTAGGTGTATTTTTTTTACAAAATATCTTTGTATCCAGTTGTAACTGTTCACTTCAATTAACTCTTTTTTGCTTCAAGAATAATATAGTTTGAAAAGAACAAATCTGTAATGCTTTATTATGCTAACGTTCATTTATCTGAGCAAAATTTTTGTCACTTTTATTTCTGAATATTACCATGACTGCCTTTGACTGTTCCACGGTTACATGGATGTGGAGTAATGATGATGGAAAAATCCAGGTAGTCTCCCGGTACTCATCACATAGCAACATGCTTTCAAAGCTCGTTGCTGTCCCTGAGTCAACAATTACTGTTTTGCAGTAATTTGTGGCTAACAAAAAGAGACCTCTTAAAAAAAACAGAAAAAGTAACTAAATAAATCCACCATACATTAACAGCACACTGCATGCCAAACATACTTTCAAAAATATCTGAAAGAAAAGAAATCAAGTATCTGCACCCGAGGAAAGACTGACCACTTAAATAAGCTTAGGTGAGATGTAAGCTCCTTTCAAAGATGAGTTATTTGCCTTGGACGACTAAGGTCATACAATGTCAGGTAACCCGAAGATTGTTGCTCTTTGGAATTCCCTATCTGATCCATGAAACAACAGATCCCTGTAAGAACAACAAATAAATTTATTGCTGTTGAGACCAGGCTTACAGAAATATTACTCCAATACCTTTGAGCTGCAGATTTCTTTAAAAAAAAATAAATAAAAAAATCAACCCACGGACAACAAAACCATATATTGTCTCTTTTTCTTCTCAGCCTGGGAAGTCTCTCCCTCTCTCTGTCTCTCCCTCTCTCTGCAAGACCGCCTTGCTCATACAGTTCCGATGCAGCGGAGCATGGCGTCATGAGATGCTTATTCCTGAATTTAAATGGAGTGTAACGATAGCGATCCTCCGCGAAAACCAGAACATGCTCCCGATCAGGCTTGGGCCACCTTCAATGTCATCAGAAGGTGAATTAAGAGGATTTGGCAATTCCATGGTCAGCTTCGGTACAGATCTTCCCAGTTGCAGCTGTTGTGACCAGCTGGGTACCGCGCGGTGCTCTACACCAGCACATACGCATAGACATACATATAGACAGAGACGCACGTACAACTTCCTTGCATGCTGAAGCAAACTCCTCCCACGCTCTCTTCCTGGCACACATCTAAATGGCTGTTTTATACATATTAACCCTGTGAAACGCTGTAGGACTTTGCTATTCACCTCCCAGATAATAAACTATCCGTTTGCAAGCCTGTCACACAGTTCACAGATCAAAGAATCAAGGTGTCACCAGCCTTCTTTAGTATAGATATCACTGGTTCTTTACTGCCTAGTTATGCTTGTATAGCCCTTAGACACTTTTTTTGTCTTGAGGTTACTTACCCAATTCAAGTACTCTATTTTCCTTTTCACTGCATCTGTGCCACAGGCTTGCTGGCTAAAAAAATATCACACAAAAAATGCAACAGTGCCCCCTCCTCCCCCCCTTATTTAACTCACTTTCATCTGATCCTGGCTGTGTGCTTTTCAACATAGTTTTCCTATTACCAAAACAAAAAGAAGGACTGAAAAAAAGAAAAAGGGTAAAAAGCATAATTATAAATTTCAGATTAAAATGTAATAAGGGGATCTTTGTTAAAAAAGGGCTTTAGAGAGGTTTATTTTCTTTTACTGTATGTTCAATATCTTTTCTGTTATAATCTGGATCCAGTGTTTCTCAGAAAAAAAAATAAAAAAAAAAATGAGGGAGGGGGCGGCCAGGAGATTAGGAGATAGGGAGCCTGTTTGGGGACAATGTTTATACCTCTTTAGTAGAACAACAAAGTCCCTCAGCTTTTTCTCTGTGCTCTTTGGACTTGGTCTCCATCTCTTAAAAAGGAAGCAAGATGAACAAGTTCTTATACGACTCTTTCTGCCAAGATAGTGCCTATGCCAGTAATTTACGAGTAATGGGCTACAGCTGTGATCTCCAGCTCTTAGGCTGTTTTGGTATTTCAGTAATTACAACAGTTTCATTAACATTTAAAGGGAATAGTCAGCTCAATATCAGTAAAAGACTATTTTGTACAGCGTGGATCCATTTTACATTTGCATTTGACATTTGATAATCTCTACACATAAGCTCTGAGCCATAGAAATGAGATGTCACACACAAGAAAAATTAACCCAGATGTAAATTCTTAGTAAATCTGTGAAACTGTAAAATAAATGTCCAGGACTGGTAATGGTATGATGAGCACCTCTTTCCCAGTTTTGTTTGAAATGAGAAACATAATTTTTATGTCTTTATTTTTTATTTGTGACATCCATGGATATTTAACAGAAGTAGAAGTGGGAAGCTGGACAAGCAGTAAAATAATCAACAGGTCAGATATGTCAATATATTATCTATATGTATCTAATAAAATCAGACACATTTCTGAGATGTCAACTTTTCATTTTATAGCACTGTTCATTTTAGGCTATCCTCCTCAGCAACTGCATCTCTGCCTTGCACAGCTGAGGCAATTAACTAGACTCAACAAAGAAACAACATTGGGTATTATTAGAGGGTAAGCAGTAAACAGTAAATAAAATTAAATGCACACAGGTTAAAGTTGATGAACATGGGAATAAGCAGTCCTAAACTCTGCATACCTTATGACTTATGAACTAGACTGTTCTCTAAAGATACTAGTTCAGTGTTCAGCAGCCATAAAAAAAAAAAAAAAGCAGCAAATTAAATGTTAGGAACTACTGGAAAAGGAGTTAGGAACAAAACATAAGATATCACTGTCTAGTTGCATAAAAACATAGATTTCCCATATCCTGAACACAGTAGTGTTCTGATTCCTCATTGTGAATGAATATGGCAGAAATGGAGAGGGTTCAACGGAAGGTGGCCAAAGAAATCAAACACACAAAGTAGTTTCCTTATGAGGAATGATCAAGACTCCTCATCCTATGGAAGTAGAACCAGTTACCAAGGAATGATGTAGTAGAGGTGTTTGCAGTGATGAGTAACCTTGCAAACAAAGTTGGGTTACCAGGTCTAAAATAAAAAAAAACGTAATATCCCTACTTCTTCACATACCATGCAGTTCAACTTCAAAATTTCTTACCATAGGATATGTGGATGACAAAACATTTTATGTGTTCCAAGGTTCTTGGAAAATAAAGATATGTTCTCACAAGTTGAGAAACACTTCCCCTCTAGCTGAGGAAATTCCTGAACAGTGAATTTGCTGGAGGCTGGCAGAACATTCTGGAGAACGTTCACCATAATCCTTGTAATGTTTGTAAATTCTTTCCTAGCATCTAGGAAAGCATCTACTATTGACTACTTTCAGAAATAATATGGATACTCTGAAGATAGTTGGTTGGTTTGACAAATCTTGTGTTCTTCTGAAACAGCGTTGTTAATGCCCTGAAGGAACCAGAACACACTGTGCCATTACCAAGAATGCAAATGTTTCCTGTTCCTTCCTCAGCTTGTTTTATAGCAAGAAATCTACTGCACAGACAGTTCCAAATGTGTGAAAGACCAAATTGTTAATTTGCATTTTCTTCTAAGAAATCATCTTAGAAATTCAAACTGGGCTCTGAAAACCGTCTCACTGAAGCCTGGTGAAAACATCAAGGCACTGGCACCAACCTGGTGCCTGGTAATAGGCAACAATGGTTTGAAAAAATGCCATCTCCCACCAGATTTAGCCCTTAATGTGTCCATGTTATTGAACAATTCAATACAAGAAGCCAACTAATAGCTCAGATCTAATAAGAGCCTGAGTCATATTAATCTAATTCTGAAAACTGAGAGGAACACTAAGAAGTAAACAATTACCCTGTGCTACATCCCCCATGGTGTGTCCATTTCAAAAAATATCAAATTAGTGATTGTTTCTGGGTGCCATCTTTTAGTATGTGTGTCCCCCTGCTGAAACACTGGTCTACTCAATTAACTGAAGATGGTGTACTGTAATTTGGTACAGAAATAAAGGAAGTCTGAACATAAGAAGTCACTCTACCAGTGCAAGTTAAATTGTTTTTCCTTTGCTTCATAGCACTAAAAGTCCTTTCTCAACATTATAAGGTCTGAGCTGTAGTACATTTCTGGGTTTTAAAATTTCTGATAATTTTTGTTGCTCATTGTCTTTGTGCGGCTAATTTGCCATTCACATAGAGTCTTTTTTAGAGAGCTGTGAAAAATAGTCTTGTGTTTGTCTTATGGCACAAGGGCAATTGAGCTCCAATCTCATCCAAATAATTTGATCTGAGATCTAAACCACTTTGTTGAATATATGTTGTATTGACTTCAAAGTGCAGCATCAGCCGAGAAACAAAGTATTCACAATTTCCATGCATTTTAAGAAGGCCAAAGTTCTGGCCTTAATTCTCATTGAGTGAAAAATGAGTTTGCATGAACTAATATCTCCCTACAGTGTCATAAAATGGTTTTAATATATTTTCCAGGTAAGCAGAATTTCTGGCTATAAATTAATAAAGGTGTGATGTTCTATAGGTGCAATTACAATAGAATGGTTATGGATACTATTAGAGACCAGTTTTCTGACCAGAGCACAAAATGATAACATATACTCTCATCAGAATTTATTTACAAAATAGATGTGAGGTTCTACAACTATGGTAGCGAAGAGGAGACGTGCTATTTTCTGCAGCAGAAACCTCCCTTTTTCTGTTCTCCTTCTGAAAAACACCATGAATGCAGCACAAATTGAGAGTTTGTTGCAGGCCTGGATTCATAGCAGCTAACTGAGGCAAGTAGCTGAGATGTGTTCAGCTGGGACCTTAAACACTGTGAGTTCCACTGTGGGAAACTGATGTTAGCTTAAGTCTGTTAATGCACAACAGAGATCTCACACAGGCAACTGAGTGTCTAAACTGGTCTCATAAATCCAGGAATCCACCCAAAATGTATTAAGACCCACAGACTGGCTCATCCCAGTAATCTGATCACACTTGAAGTCTGTGGAGGCTTTGGAGATCTCAGGCAAGGAGAGTAGTAGTCTCATCTGGGGACATTAATTGTGGGAATGGTCCTGTAGCTACAGTTGGCTCAACCTGGAACAGCACATGCAGTCTAGATCTACCTCTAGTTTCTCTTCTTAATCAGCAAGTCACTTAAGAGATGTAGTTGCAGTAGAGTAGCAGCGCGTAAACTGGTAGCAAACCATAGTATATTAAGCAAATTGGGGGTGGGCTATGGGAGGGTGGAATCTACAGCAGATCACCAGGCATCTCACCTCATTTCGTACATTTCAGATGAGACCCATCACTTTTTTTATATGCTGCTGAATAAAATCTTTACAAGAAATCCATCACAAATTAGTAAAGCACAAGTCTTTTGAAGAGATGTGTGATCATTTTTAGAACAGCAGCCCCAACAACAACAAATTAGACTTTCTTTCTGGAGTGGTGGTGTAAACATTCTTTTTTTTTTTCTTTTTTCTCTTTTGCAGTTGAAATATTTAACAATTTCTTGTCAGTTGCAAAATTGTTTCACTTGAGGCTTTTTAAAGAGTTTTCTGAAAACAAGTTTAAGGCTTTCTGAAATTGCTTTAATTTTTTTGTTCATAAATGCAATTTTTTACTTTATCTTTTATTACAATGAATCAAAAATATAAACTAAATCCTCAATATGATCTATTTTGGATAAACAAATATATTTTTTACTATTAAAATTTTTCTTCTGGCTTCCCAGAATATTTTTTCTAATCCAAAATGGATTTCCTCTCTTTTTCTGTTTGATATTACAACCGATGAAAACATAGGTATTCCTGAACGTTTTTTTCTTTCAGAAATTAAAATTCTGTTCTTGCTCTGCCACGGACCTCAGATGTATAATTCTGAAAGGCCTGCAGAATGCTTTTGATGTTAATGGATGGCCTTTGGTAGTCAAAAAAGACAAATTTGTAGGAAAAGAAAGGTGAGTGTTTTCAGATTTTTTTCCCTCATTGGTATTTTATAAAACATTACACCAAGACACTCAATAGAGTATTTTGATCTATATTCTCTCTTTCTGCCTTGAGAGAAGTTTTATTAAGAATTAAAAAACCCCACACAGTCTGTAATTTGATATATAATTTGTAAAATAGGAGCATTGAAATAATGGGTCAAATGCCCAACACTCAAATGTCCTTGTAGTAAAAGTGCAGAGGGAAATGCTGCTACAGATGCAGGAAGTTTGTGTATCACATCCTTTTTGCTCTTTCCATCTTACCTTCTGTTTTATGCATAGGCCCATTTGGAGCTCATTAAGGCTTTCCTGCTATCAACAGACAGGCATCAATGTTACAGAAGTGTCTCCCTAAATTTATTTTTAATTCTAGAAATCTTAAGGAATGGTCCCTTCCAAAAATGTTTGATGGCTAAAGTATTTTCTATTTCTGTTAAATTGTTAATAAGCCCGAGTTTTTGATAACAGATGGTAATTCATTGAGGTAACCATATTTTAGTAGTAGATGAAGATACTTGTATTGTTTTCATTTAATTTTAAGTTATTACAGTATCAGAAATTGTTTTGAGTGAAACAACTATAGGAATATAGTGCACTGTTCATAAAGTAGTAATACAACTAATAATTAAGAATACTGACTGGGAGCTTAAAATGAAAGAGAACCACCAAAGTAGTTGACATTGTCATGGCTATTCTTTTTTCCTCATGTACGTGGAGTTAGAGCACATTCTTCAATATAATTTTAATATACAATTATCTTTGTTTTATATTTTCAATTAATCACTTAAAAATACACAGAAAATAAATTAATAGAAACAGCAATATTTACCACTGAAAATCTCTGGAAAGAGAAATAGAAGTCTGAGATGGAAAACTCCTGATGATATTGAGTCGTGCCAGTAATTCTGCCATTAATATCAGATTGTCATTAATATGGAGTCATCTAAAGAAACATTGAAATTTTTTGAAGAACAAGTTTTTTGAGTTCTTCTGTTCAAAAACCTGCCAGTTTGAGCTTAAATAAAGTCTATATTAAATCCTGCTTGTAGTATATTCTCTCCACTGAATTTATCCTGTATATAGTAATCTTTGAACAATGCCTGATATTGTAATTCTCAAGACTGTAAACAGCAAATCAATGCAAAGCATTTTTCTGCTTCTGTTTTTGCTTTAATCAATTTAAGCTTCAGTGAGAATCACAGGGAACATTTCCCAGACTAGGTTTCTTGGGCAGATCAAAGTTGCCATTATCAAAGAGTATAAGACTCGCTATACTGGATTTGACCACACATCTATTGGTTCTTGCCTTGGGCAGCAGATTCATACTTCAGAGAAAAATGAAACCCTCAAAGTACATTTTGCCAGTTGAGAAAAGGTGAAAGAACAGAAAGCAATTTGGAAAGGCAGTGCAAAAGTTTTTACCTTCGCAGACTTATACTTGAAGACTAATGAATGTTATATCGACTTAGCTCACAAAACCACACACTTTACGTCATTACAATCAGTAACAAATATTTTAAAAAAAATAAAAATCTTATCTGTTAAACTGTCATCCATAGTATATATAGTGTCTATGACTTGGTGAAATATCAGTTCCATGGGTTAAATATATGCATTTGAAAGTGAGATTTGACCCGTTTGAAGCGTACAGCTCTTAATTGTGTATCAACTTGTTTTCATCTTCAGCAGAAGTTCTGCCCTACTAAAGAACTATAAAGAATGTACATTACATTCATTGCCCTCATGAATGCAGCAGAGTGTTGAGAAAAACTCATAAGGGATAACTCATCATCTTTCTGCCCATATTACTGAACTGAAGACAAAGGATCTTCCACCCAAAACCAGATAAGAGTACCTGGGTAAGAGAAAAAAAAAATATCTAAATTTTCAAGTGCAAAATAGCAGTAAATAAACAAAATAAAACAAAAAAAAATAGGAAGTGCAGACAAAACCTTAATATCTGAAAGTCAGATGTTCCATCTTTTATCCTTCTTGTACTGAAATTACTTTGCAATAAATAAATAAAGAAGTAGACTCATTTTTTGTTCCTCACTACCAAGCTGTTTATATCCAAGATCAAATTTTCTATCTGCTGAAATGGATAAAGAGAAGGTTCATTATCACATCAGCTCTAACAAAATAAACTTTTCTACAGACTAATGCTACTACAATTTAAAACTCTTCTCGCTGATGTAACAGTCTGCCAGGATTTGATTAGCAGCAGCAAAGGCTGGGTTCAATTTCAAGGGGTCACATCAAATTGAGCCCCCATCTAAAAAGCTGAGAAAATTAAATTAAACTGTCTGGATGCTCAGTGAGCTGTACTTCTCTACTCTCAAATGATGAATCAACTGGCTTAATGAAACAGTAAGATGTTGAAGGGAGTGAAAAAAGAGGAAAACAGACATATAAACAGCACAGCAGACAATAGCTGGCTATCTCTTTGCTAAACAAGGGACAGCACTCTCTTCTGCTGATGAGGAAACTAATGTTGTAGCTGATCTCCTTGCAACCGTCTCCCATAACCCCCAAATATTTACTGAGTTTGCAAAATTTTGTGGCTCTATAACCTATTCTGGTAGTAGCCAGAGCACAGCTAGGATCCAGCTCTCAGTCCTGCGAGCTTTATGCTAGCCCCTCTGGTGGCCAAGGCAGTTGCGTTTCTTCTGCACTTTACCAGGAGGACACATACTACACAGAATATGATGCCTTCATAAGCCATCTGAGAGTAATGGTCTGGCAACTAGAACACTTTTTAGGAAGATGAGGGAAGCAGATTTTAAAATTTGTAGGGAAAGAGAGAGATCACACTCAGCTCTCCCATCTTTGAGGTATTTTTTTATGCTATTCGGTTGTCAATTGTACAAAAGAAGCAGTCACACACTGCTTCTCCAGGTTTAAGAGAAGTGAGGAAGGAACTTCACTGTGGAAGGTTTTGGACTATGGCCAATAGTGAGCAAAGAAAGGTTTTCCTTGGCCCAGAGAAAGGTAGCCAGGCACTCCTTTCAGCCTTTTGCACTAGCCGGCTTTTGGGAGTTCGTAGTGAGGTCCTCACTGTCCTGATTCTTATGATCCCCAGAGTAAGGCACCAAACTTTCGTCAGGCATCACCCAAGTAACAAAAGCATCTAGTGCAGAGTCTGGATGCCACCTTGAATGTGAGAAACCCATAGTCTTTCATTGCAAAGACTAGCATGAAGCCCGTTTGTAGAACTAACCTTAGGTTCATGTCATTTAGGGATCCCTACTAATCCAAAAACCTTAAAAGAGCTTCTAATTTGCTCAGTCAGTAGCATATTGGACTCTTTCATCTGAAAACATTGAACTCCATAGGCAATTACTACACCAGGGAGCTATTTATCTCCCTTATCAATGAAGATATGAAATGTTAATGAACAATGTATGCCAAATAGCCATTTGAAATCAGTAGGTCATTGGGAAAAAAAGAGCTTCCAGCCCACACCTCGAAAGAAAAGAAAACCAATGCACCCTGAGTGATTCTGGTAACTAATCAAATATATCCCATGTGCCATAGTAAGGCCTATAGTGAGATCTCTATTTAATAAGGCCACACACTGAAAGGCAGTATCAGCTTTATCCTAGGTGGCAGCGGTATTTATCAAAGCCAGTGTCTGCAGAGTCAGAAGCTACTTTTATTCTGCAAAAGCAATTATTCATTTATTCATTTGGGTCCTGACTATATTTTATTGCTAGCACATTTGGCTGCATGCAACGTGATAGTTAGATCTAAAGCATTCTGAAGTGCTGGCAAAGAATTCCCAATTATTAGTGCTTCATTAAAGCATTGCCTAACTTTACCATATTTTCAAAATTATAATGATAAATATGATAGCATTATTTGAAATATAATGAAAAAACCTCCAACCTGTGTCACATTCAGAGAAATAAGGGTCTCACTGTTAAAGCTGTTTTATACCGGTTCCCTCTCTGAGCTCTACATAAATGAAGCAAGAGAATTCTACACACTTATAAATAGCTCTGAAAACATGTGATGATGTTGGACCAAGTGAAAAAGTAACAAGTTTTTTTAATTTTTCAGTATCAATGAAATTCACTCAGAGTTCACTGGAATAAAGGAAAAGGAGAAATATAGTGTTGCCTTTAAAATGCAGAAAAGAAAGGGACAAGATATTAAATACCTAGGTAGATTAATTTAACTCTTCAGAAAACAGAGGGGGAAACAATTAAAAAAAAAAAAAAAGGCAAAGAGGTTGGATGAAAATATAGCAAGCAATATTAAAAATAACTTTTTCAAGAATAAATTGTGTCAAGCCTCTTTACTTTCCTTGCAGGAGATGGTAGCAGGCCTTGTAGATAGAGGAGAAGCAGTAAATATATAGCTTTTGACTTTGGTAAGGCTTTTGACACTGCTTTACAAGACATCTCACAAACTGACTGTGAAAACATGGATTAGATAACAGAAACAGAAAACTGAGCAGAAACCTGTACTAAGAGCGTGATTATCAATGACTCACTCCTAAAACAGAAGGATGCAGCAAATGCATCTGTTTAGGTCCACTAGGTCCTGAATAATACAGTATTTCCACTAACAGTCTGGAAAATGGAATCAGGAGCTTGTTAATGACATCTACCGAGAGCACCAGGCTCTGTCTGGCTATAAGCAGATTGGGGAACAGATTTCAGACTCAAAGTGACTGTGACATACAAGTTTTACTCCACTGAAGACAGGTGCAAGCTCTTCCACCTAGGCAAGAGTAATGAACTAAATGATCCTGGGTAGGGAAAAACTGGAAGAGAGGGCAAACAGACACACCTGAACCTGAGGTGAAAAAGGTGAACATAAATTCTGACACTTAAACAGAAGTATAATTCATGAGGCACGTGATGTAGCTTGTTCTGAATATGTTGGAGTTATTGGAACCTCACCAGTTCACAGAAAAAATTGGCTTATTCGAAAAAAAGAGAATGACCAGCAGTCCCCAAAACAGTGACTTACAAGGAAAGACAGAAAGATTTGGAATTGTTTAATTTTTCCATTTTAGAGAAAATTTCTGACATTCAGATACACATTTGGTTTTTTAGATAATAATTATGGCAGATATTGTGAGGGTATTTTTTAACAGCAGAAAGTACTGCAATTACTGTATTATGACTAAACTTTTCTTCTTAATATACTTTTTTTTAAAATTTGTGCCAAAATATGTGAATACTGTGTCACAAAAGATTAAAACAAACATGGCAAGCAAAAATAACTGAGGTATATTTGCATATCTCATCATTGTTAAGTATGAGTTTTTTGATAGTCTGAGGTTCACAATGCTGGAAAAGACATTTTTTTCACTTTTTTGGGTACGTGGGCCAAGTTCTTTCATAGGTACAAATTCTTGTAACTCCACTGCCTTTACCTAGCAGAAAAACCAAGACTAATAACATTTTTTCACTCTAATGTTCCTCGCTTGTCAGCTGAACAAATAAGTACTCTCTAGGTATCACAGCATGAGGAAAAGCTTTGTATAATCAAGACCCTTGTGCATTTTTTTTTTTTTTTAGAGAGAACAATATAAAATTAAGGGTACTTGGGTAAGCACACAGCAGGAAGAACTGACTGTATTTGGGATCTGGTAGCTTAGAAGAATGCGATGCTATATCCTCCTGAGGAAGGAAATTCCAAATGATTACCACTAAACTGGGATAAATAACTTCTGCTCCTCTAGGACTTAAAGAAGGGAGCAGGAATGTTAGAGGCAGGTCTCTTACCTTGTGCAGAACCCCTGAGGATCTTGGCTCTGTCATTTATACTTCAGACGATTTTGTCATTCCGATAAAATGTTATTGCTTGAATGGAACTGAGCCATGGACTTTGCCTTACGCAAAGGAGTAAATAACTGTAGAGTGTTTACAAAGACACTCAGTGTGCTACTGGAGCCCAGCTGTGCTGGACATTTCCTAAATATTATGGAACAGCTGGAATTTGGGAGCAGGCTTGAGGCAGAAGCAGTAAGTCTTCTGTTATTAAGATCCAGTTGCAGTTCCTTTGTAATAGATTATTTCCTCTCATGATGCTTCAGCGGTGTAAAGACAATGTGGTTGAACAGATAGTGTGTTTATTCCCAGAACTACATTCATTTCCAAGCCCTGGGCCCGTGAACCCACATATATTCTTAGAATGAGAAAAGATATGCTCTGACCCTTTCTGTTCTTTTTTTCTGTACACCAGGGCTCCACAGGAAGAGATGCAGACTGGACATGGGTGGCATTCAGAACTGATGCCTGATCTGGGTCTAAGGATGTGTTGGCGTGTAGGATTAGCCCAACTGAAGTTTGCTTCCCCAAGAAGGCTTAAAAAAAATAAATAAATTCTGATTAATTTCCTTAGTGGAAAACTATGACTACAAGTGTACCACTTGAGAAACAAAAGCTCACCATCTATTAGAGAGTTATTTTTATATATATATCCCTAATTTCCATAAGATTATAAAATTTTCAAGAGATAGAGAACAAATGCAATTGTCATAGGCCATCAAAATACTCAGAATTCAATACAGTAAACCTTGATGGGTGTGAAAACACGGGACTTCATAGCAGAGTAGAATATATGGTAAAGTCAGCAGCCCCATGTTTTTGATGCATAAGCTATGTGACACTTTGTGCTGTGCAGATGCTTTTTCAAAACAGTGATTTTGACTTCCTCTGCACTGACTAAATTAATCCTCCTAATCTGATGGTTATTCTGATCCTGCGAGGAGAGGGCTAGATTAATAAAATCACTCCTCCAATGTTTCCCTGTAATTCATGCAATCCAGCTGACTGATTTTAGGCATCAAACAAGAGAAAACACAGGGCTCCAAATAAATACAACTGAATATTTCTCGAAAGGTCCTTTGCTGTCTTAAATTCTCCACTGATTCTTACAATTAGCACCAAACCAGGTGTAAGAATCTCTGTGATTTTTTTTTTCCTCTTATATTCCATTCATAAAGTCTGCAACTCATGTAACTGTGACTTCTCTAGAAATGGTTCCTTGGTCAAGATATCCATGATCCACACCACCAGCACACTGTAGAAGATCAATCTTTACTAATGGAAATGTGGAGATAATTAACTGATTATTCATGACCTGCTTCAGTGAGGACTTTACAGACACATTTCTCGATTAAGTGAATGGATTCATGGCTCATTTGGATTAGACATGTAACTTCATCCTTATTAAACTGATTTGCTTCTGTCTGCCTCCCCTTTCTTCATGAATTCAGAAAACCCACATATACTTTTACATTTTAATTTCTCTTTCCCACTCACCTTCTCCCTCTGTTCATCAGACAGATTCCCGTTTTTCCTCTTCAACTGTCTTTCTTACTGCTGGCCATCACCATTGTCCCTGGACTCTTGTATTTTTGTAATACTTCCCATAAAATTAATGTTTTCTGCATCTCCTCACTACCTGCATCTTTCCCTGTTAATTGTTCCATTACTTTATCTACCACTATTCCGCTTTTTGCTACACGGCTCTATTCATACCTATATTTCTTCATCTCTTATTTTAGCAGCACAAACATTCAACACAACCTGCTATTTCCTGTTTTCCGTATTGACCAGGTTCTTAGTTCAATTCCTGACTTTCTGTATGATTCTTGAATGTGCCTGGTCCCCAGCTCAAAAGCGGGAAAACATCCCTCCTTATACATCTGTACCATATCCAGTTTTTATGCTCATAATTCTTCCTCCCTCTTTTACACATTATTCTGTAGCAGTCTGTACACTCTCTTATTTCCACATTCTTCTCCTTTCCTGGTTGCACAAATCTTTCTAGATGCTTCCTTCAGTTTTGTGCCACCTAACTTCTTTTTTTAATCTTCAGATCAGTGCCTCTGCTCTCCAAAAAGTCGAAATGTTTCACCTTATTTTTGTTATCCTTTTGTTTGCTCCTGTGTCTTGGTTAGATAGGATAGTTAGCATCTCAACTTTCTGTACCTTTGTTTATTTGTCTTTTAGATCCAGTTCCCACCTTATTGCTTCCAGACTAACAGTAGGAGTTCTCTATTGTATTGATACATCTCATGTTCCTCTCTCTTTTATAGCCCAATTTTAAATTCTTCCATCACCATCTCCTGTGTGCTGTTCTTTGCACTCCTTTTGCTATCACAGATTGCATTTCCTTGACTCCCAGTTTTAGTTAACCAAAACTACATAATTATTTATGTGTATTAAATCCTAACTATTTTTCTCACTACATTTAATTTTTTCTATATCTTTATCCAATTAACAACCTGCTAATTAGAAGATCGTGACATCAGCGTAAGCTTCTAAAAAGCTATTAAACAGAAAACACTCCTATTATATTTCCTTACTTGAGTTTCAATCCACAGAAATCTTTAGCTTTCTACATGCTCTCTAATACATTCACATTGCATCATTAAGAATAAATTATGCACATAGCAGTGAATACTGGTAGTTACAGAGATCTGTCATCCCTAATGACTGTCCACAAGCACTATTTATTGACTACTCAAGCTGCAGCTACTTCACTTGGGCTGCAACATAAAAATGACATTATCCAATATCTGAGTTGACATCTCTATGGCACATGTAAAGTAATATAATCTTCACCATAATGGGAAGTGTGTATGTGTTCTGTATAGATGGCTAAGTTTACTTATTTTATATGCTTTCATATATATGCTTATAAACCTATAATAATTGAAGAGAAAGAGATACCTCTAGAGAAGATTCAGAACAACTGAGTTAGTCTTGACTCTGATTCACCTATTAAATTAGATTCCAAAAATTATTTTGGGTAAACATTATGAAGAGGATTTCCTAAAGATAACTGTACTCATGAACATTCAGGGAAGAATATTTAAAAACCCACAGATAGAATAATAATTAGAAACTTACTAGATCTGAAGGACTATGAGAACATTTGCAGGAAAAAAAAAGAGATGCTACAAAAGAAGACAGTCTCTTGTCTAGGACATCCTACTCCTAGTGATGGATGTCAAAAAATTAAAGTAAAAGCAGTCTTCAGACTTGCCTTCTCTAATACCTCTTGAGTGAAAATATCGAATTATTTAAAGCTATCAAATTTTAATTAATGTCAGCATAAAACTTTCCAACAGAAAAATGTCAACACTTTCACTCATGTCTCTTGAATTGATCTAACCCTCATTCAGGAAATGTCAGAATATCTAAATATAAATGTATAAATATTGAGTTTTCAGGGTGAGGTTTTTTTCATCCTACAGCTAACGAAGGCGGATGACAGTGAGTTCATGAGTTCTAAGCAAGCCTGGAGAGGCTTTCTTGTCTCTTGTGTGTGACTTGGTGAAGCTCTAATGTTTACAAAATGTATCAGATGGATAATATTCTCTCATGAACTCCAGCATATTAAAGAATGGCAAGTCTTCCAAACTTTATGTTACTTTAATGATACTTGTAATATGAGTGCTGAATAATGATATCATTAATAAATACATATTCAATACTATTATTAGTAAACAGTTTTGTGAAATAAAATATAATACATATGTCTAATTAGCACTTCAAAAAGTGATGGATATATTTAAAGTTGAAATATAATTGACATTTTTCTCCAAAAGATGATGAATATTTTTCCTTTAATTATTTTGCTAAATAATTTGTATTCATGTACTACCCCTTTACAAGAAACAGTATTTAATGAGAAAAACCAGAAACAGTTGCTTGAAATTTACTTACACACAGTTAGAAAGCAAAACCTACTTAATGATTCAAAGATAAACTGGCAACTCTCACAGTAAAACTCAGAACTTCATGATTTCTTTGGCATTTGAAATAAAACTTTCCTCCTGCAGACATCTGCTCAGGTCAGAACCCCTTAAAAAGTGTTTCTGACCTTAAGGCCGTAGAGCAGAGCTGAAGGCTGGAAGGCCTGGATGTACCTTAAAGATTCAAAATGAGAAGGCCAGGGCAAAGGATCCTGAATTTATTTGGTCTTTATCATTCTAAGCTTATCCTCTCTGACTGGTGTTAACACAGCATATCTATGTCCCCTAAAGCATAACCACTGACAGTGACACTGTCTGGCTGCATGGTTTCAATCTTGAATCTGGACACATATAGTCAGGCTTTGAACTGGACTAAATGCCTGCTAGAGAATTTGAGGGGAAATAACATTTCCAGTTAAACACTGCAGGAAAGTAGGTAGGGACATGCTCCGTATGAACAGAGGAGCGAGCTGGCCAGGGAACGGTGAGAGACTTGCCTTTTGCACTTGTTGCCCAGTAAAGCTGGCTGTGTTGTGCAGGTTATGGGAATGCACTTATTGGATTTAATAGTCCAATAACCTTTAAATGGCACTCTCTAAAGAATACTTTTCTTTTTCCCCTGAAATAGTGACCTTCTGGATATGGTGCAGGCAAGCATAGTGCTTGGGGAGCAGGATAGTTGATAAATATTATTTTTATTGTTTAAATTCTGACCCTTTGTGCTTTGTTTTCAAATATTATCCTATTTTATTTGATGCCTTCCAGACACATTGGGTACAGAGATATTATGAAAAAGAAAAAAAAAAATTAGTCTGAGTGAGATGCATTTTGGAAAGCTATGCTGACATGCATAGTATTAATGTTTGCAAATGACTCTAATTTGAATAGACTGCCTAGATATTAGTAAAAAGTAACACTGAATAGACGGAAGGATGCTACTTACCAACTTTAAGGAAAAAAAATAATATGTAAGCAATCTCTTTCCCAAGACAAACAATTGAACACAGAGATATTAATTAGCTGAGCAATGTGATCCAATTAAATATGTCCCTGCTTATTGTAAGGGGGTTGGACCAGATGACCTTTAAAGATCCCTTCCAATCCAAATTGTTCAATGATTCTATGACTCTATAAGTATGCATTGGTCTGTGTATGTGTATATATACACGTGTATCAGACATACCAAAGATGTTTAATGAGAAGTCCAGACAAGAATAACAAATACAGAGCAAATATGTGAAATAACGAAAGAAACCATGCCGCAGATGACAGATACTATCAACTTATAGATGATGTGTTGTATATGAATCCTTTCATCTAATATTTGTAAGCTCACAGCAGGCACATCCTCTAGTCTATTGCAGAAACTTTTATTGATTCACAGAGGAATAGCAAATTCTACCTAAGGCAGCAGTTCTTCCAAAACACTGTTGGTACCAGAAGAAAATAAAGAAAATCTCATTGTTAGATATGATTTGTGATACAATTCCTCTCATGTGCTGAGTATTAAGGTCTTTTAGTGGAAGAGATCTTTACTGTCCACACAAGAGATTTAAGGAACACTTCTTCTTGTAACAAAATCAGTCTTGAAAATTTGAGATTTCACAGTCCATTAGCCTGCTATTAAAGACCAATGACAGGATTTCTTTCAGAAATGAACTTTGCATTGTGTGAGAAGTTAGCTGTGATACCAGAAGAGAGAAGAGGAAAAAAAACCCACCCAAACCAACAAAAAATAAAGCCCACAACATGATTCTTATCAAAGTCCATGCTATTAAAAAATGAAATTGCAGCTATACAAAGCTGAAGATACCGATTATGTGTAATGGTGCAGAACGAGGTTACATCAGCATTGAGTTTCAGGCAGTTCACATTCCATTTTACCTGCATTTGCAGAAAGTTGAGCCAGTGTCAACTTCCACTTAGGATGCAGTTGATCACAGTGTTACAGAAAATCAAACTGACAGTTAAGAGGAAGCAAAAGGTTCTGGGTCATGTCTCTGCTGGGTTTTAATTCGTTCTCATTAGGAACAATAATATAACAGAGTGTGTGTTAGATTCTGAAACTGAAAAGCATGCATATGTATGGAAGATGTTTAAATTATTTGTCTGGATATCAGCAAGGCAAGTAAAAGAATTTTTGGATTAACTTCAGTAAGAAATGTGTGCCTCTGTTCAAACCGAGTCACTTCAGCATTAGGTAACGTTGCCTGGGCTAGGTGAGCAAGGCATGATAATGCTATCAGGTGTGCTGTCTCTTTTAATTGTATTCATTTCAGAGAGAGTAATAAACATTAGGATGCCTTAATTCAGTTCATTTCAATGGCAGCAATAAACATTAGAGGCCTTTTAGTACCCCTTTCTGAAGTGTCCCACTTGACTAATTTTGGTCTAATTTAAACAGGAAAGACAGGACACAAGATTAATACAGCTCTTTGCCTGGTCAACCATTCATTTTGAAGTTGTTGCCCCAAAAGAAAGCACTAATTACAGTAATAAAAAATCAACATTAATTGCCTTTCTAGGTATGAATGACACTGTAACACCAAAGGCTCCTGCCAACATAGGCTGAAGAAATCACGGAAAGAATACAGCACACAGGGAATACTTCCTTAGGTATTTAGGTGACCAGTTTCATAGATCTTAAAATATTCTACACATCCATATATCAGATGCAAGACCGTATGCATGTTAAAATTAGCACTTCCATATGGCTTTACAAAGCAGCCATGATAAAACAGATTACACGATGTCTGATACTGAGGTGATCTATTTTGAAAATATGAGTTTTTTCTGCTTATTCTGTCCTTAGGCACTTATAGTGGGTTGACCCTGGCCAGCAGCTAAGCACTCAGTTACTTTCCACCCCTGCTGGAGCAGGTGAGAGAATCAGGAGAGCAAAAGTGAGAAAACTTGTGGGTTGAGGTAAAGACAGTTTAATATGCAAAGCAAAAATATTAAAAAAAAAAAAAAGAGAAAAGAGCAATATAGAGACAATCACTCACCACCTCCTACAGGAAGACCTATACCAGTCAGTCCCATGGCAACTCCTACCTTGGAAGATGTACTCTATTCCCGTCTCCATTTTTATTGCTGAGCCTGATGCCATATGCTGTGGAATAGCCCTTTGGATAATTTGGATCAGCTGTCTTGGGTCTGCCCCTTCCCAGCTTTTCTCCCACCCCCAGCCTCTTTGTTGAGGGGGCAGAGTGAGAAAAACAGAAAGCCTTGAGTATTTGCAAGCACTGATCAGGAATAGCACCTACACAGCACTGGTAATGCCACACCTGGAGCACTGTGCCCAGTTCTGGCTTTCCCAGTACAGGAGAAACATGGACATACTGGAGAGAGTCCAGTGAGAGGTTACTATGATGATGACCAGATAATCTCCAGAGGACTCTTCTAACCTCAAACAGCCTGTGTTTCTGTGATATCCAAAATATTGCTGTCTTACCAACTCTGTTTTAGCCACAGATCCAAAACACAGAACCATCCCAAAGGAGCCCCCAGTGGGCTGCTAAGAAGAAAGTTAACTCCATTCCAACTAGACCCAGTAAAATGCTGGAAGAAACTCAATCAAAAGTTACTATTTAGGTACAGAAATCTTAAATTGCAAGAGCAAAGTTTAGAAGAAGGAAGGGAGGAAGGAAAACAAAGGGACTGTTAAGTGCTGTAATTAATGAAAAACTAGCTGTTTTAAATTATATAAAAATCATCCTGTTAGGAAAAAAAAAATCCATCCCCCTCCAAATAAGAAACTGAGCCAAACCTGCCTGATAACTTAATCAACAGTGTGCAAGAGTTTTGTTGTTTTAGTTAAATAAGGGTGAAAGATCCAGAGAAGTATAGTAAAATTCTCGCAGTTTTAGTTCTATTTTGCTTTGTGTTATGTTACTTTTTTCAAAGCCTTCTCCAGGTGACAGAGATTTATTATCGACTCATTTTAGCTCCTGTTGAAGTTAATGATTAAGTTTTGGGAATTACAGCAGTACCACAACCTAGTATGCTATAATTTAAGACTGTCCTAATATTATTTCTATTGTCAAAAATGCCAAGAAGTTTTTCTATCTTTTCACTGAATTTCACTGAATTTCAACTGATGCAATATTTCATATTTATCATAATGTACTTAATAGGTGTCTGGTAGAGTTAATCTCCTTAAAGTTAATGGGAATCTTCTCATCAGTTTCCCTAGGATCTGGTTTTAATCTTACATCCTTTTACTCCTTATTTTAAGTTCACAGTGCATTAATATTACTTGGTCAAACACGTCTTATCTATTTATCTATCAATTAATTCAATCCATCTGGCCTGTATTAACATAATACTTCAACACATCACAATATTACATGAATCTTTAAAATCTTATCTTTAAAACTTTGTGACAAGAAGTCAACTAAGAACAATATCCTGCTTCTACTTTTTTTCCTCTTAGGTCAGGAATTTTAACCAGTTTTACAGGGAGTTGCAAATGTCTGTGTCTGAGAAATGTGCCTTTACATTTATGTTTGACCCATTTTCAGTAACATTTTCGGTCATTTTCAGTATGCATATCCATCTTGACTATATTCATTTAAGAATATACATATGCCCTCTGTCACATTGTGACTGCTGACCTTGAGCATCTGATTTCTAGGAAAATATATGAAATCACATCGGTGTATATTAATATATATAACATCTCCAGACAAACATTTTAACTCCAGTAGACTGTGTATCCTTAGGTAGAAGAATAAATAACTCAGTATGCTGTGATAAACTGTTTAATAAAATAAAATAATAATGAAACCCTTCTTTGCAGTCCAGGCTGCTATATTGCCATACGTTTTATTGGTCTGAAAGGTAGAATTCTTGGCAGAGAAGTTGTCCCATGGGCCACATAAAGGGCACATGGTATAATTCAGCCTAGTGTAACTATAAATGACCAGAATAGAGTCCGAAAGGTCTGCTCAATTCAATATCTGATTTATGTTTTGTGCTGGGGTGAGGAGATTTTTGGAACTGACCCAGGCAGAAGGTGAGCTTCATGCTGCAGCTGTAACTGTCCGGGTGAGAGAGGGTACAAGGAGCAGGAGCATTTCCCAATGATTAATTCAGCCAACACACTTCTCTTCAAGGCAAGACAATTATTTTAAAAATTCTTCAGGTAGTCATATGTGCTAGACATTTATAGATGTGCGTGCCATCTGTTATCTTTTGATTGAAATTGTATTTTTCTTTGGTAACATTTATCTATGGAATTCTCTATAATAGCAAAGGAAGATCTGTTGAAAGTGCAGTTAATGACAAACTATGCAAATAGAGTGGAAAGGAATTTTGTCTTTTTACATGCTAGCAGGAGGTATTGCATAAATGATCTGACTTTACATTGGACTTGGTTAGCAGATTCTCACCTCATTCTTCAACTGTTCCTGTTTTCAGACTACGTTCTGTATGTAACATCTAAGCACATACAGACATGCAGAATATACACTTCATAACATATAATATAGATCTTAACAACTACTGATGAGAAAAAAAATAGAAATATTGATATTTCCTCAAAACCAAAAATTGTTTTTGCCTCACAGTACCTTAGATACATACATATGTATACATATATATATGTGGACAGACAGAGCGAAAGAGAGAGGTAGAAATTACTTAGAGCAGCAGCATCTTTCTGTAAACATTTTCGTTTATTCAGAGAACATGACTGAACTGAAATAATAAAATGCTTTTGTATGAAAAATATCCACCTTTTCCTACTTTTAGGATTTTATAGCTGAGTGAGCCAAAAATTCAAACCTCATGGGAAATACAGATTTTTCTAGAAACAACATGTATTTTCCAGAAAGAAACCTTTTAACCCTTAAAAATAAATTTTTATTCTTGTTCTAGACAGAAGAATAGTATTTTGGAAACAGAAGCTGGTTATTAAAATTCTCAGAAGAAATAGTCTTTTTAAAGTAATTCTTTCTTGTGGCAACCACATTTCTGTTTGAATCATGAATAAACTGTTTTCTTGTAGAAGTATTTAGTAGTATACAAAATAACTAACTATTCAGTTCTTGAATTTTCAGTAAATCAGCTTAACTTGACAGCAAATATAAGGTGTAGAATAACATATTTATCAGCTCTTAGATTAAAGAATAATTGGATTATTTTAATATATAGAAATGCAGTAAGCTTGACAAATAATGAGCTGTTTGAAAAGCAGGAAAAACACTTCAACACTTTTTCCTGCAAAAATTAGTTTGGATGGAAATTTTCCAGCAGGCTATTGTGGGCAATATTTTATTGGAAGACACTCCAAAATGATTGCACACTGCTGATTATTTTATTTTTTACACGGTCTTTATTCATGTATTTTAGCAACCCATTATGTTCATATCTTTCATTGTACTTGAACATGTAAGTTGTCATGCATTGTAAGGCTTATCTGAAGGGGACTGAAACAACAAAGCTTGGATCATTTCTGACTTTTGTAGTAGAGAGGATAAACTGGTTTTGTTTATGTTTTGGGGGGAAGGTTTGTTGCTTGTATTTCAGTGTCCCAGACTCATAATTTTGGTGTTGATGGGTTTTCTTATTTAAAAACCTAAACTCCAAATCCCAACTGTTTTCGTTCCTGAAATAAGATGAGATTTCTCTGTCTTCCTACAAAGTTTTGAACAGTTCTTGTGTGTTCTGTCATCCTGAGTTGTGAACTGTGTTGTAAAACAACTGGTTCAAACATTCGCCTTGAACAACTCTTTGCTATCAAAAGTTCTAAACCTCCTATCATTTGGTAAAGCTAAGTATGACATAAAATCTTTTTTTTTTTTCCTTTTGATGATGATATTTTGCCTGAGAAATTTCAGCTTTCATTTGGTTGTGACAGATGTCTTAAAAATTCCTGTGATTTCTTGATGCTTTTTGGGTCGGCAAACATCAACACAACATAGAATTATCCATTCTACTTCTCTTAATTCCTTTTTTGTGGTTATTTCAGTGTAGACTTACTCATGTATAATGTCAGTGATCGATGGACCACACTGGTGTCAAACTTTTGTCTTAGGAGACTGACAACCAGAGGGTTAATTAGCTTTGGCAGGCATATGTGCATTCACCATTTTTTTAAAGCAATGAAGAAGAACTAAGAGAATACTATTTAAATTTTGGCAATAAACATACTTAATGGAGTTTTAAATGGTATTTAAATTATGTCTAAGTAGATATCTAAACTCATTTAGCAAACAAATGACTACTAATGCTTTAGATAAAAAGACTGCTGTATTGGGTAATGATCTTTGAAGGGAAAGTAATACGGGTCAATAGAAAATTCTCTATCATATTAGTTAACAATTTATGTTTTCTTTTATCTTAAAGATTTTGAAGGTCTACTGCTTATTGTGTACTTTCTTCATCCAGAAATAGGAGCTGCAGAAAACATTATTGTTTCTTCACAGCAAGAAATTTTACACTGCTGACTAAGTTTCTAGCAGGAAAAAGATTCTGTACAGGTCTTTTCATAGAATAATAGAACGGTTAGATTTGGAAGGGACCTTGAAGATCATCTAGTTCCAACCCCCTGCCATAACCAGGGACACCTTCCACTAGAACATGTTGCTCAAAGCCCCATCCAACCTGGCCTTGAACACTTGGTGGGATAGAGTATGCACTTGCACGGATGGAGTATTCACGAGTCTTGTTTCATTCAATGCTTCACTAAAAATAAAGAATTAATAATAAAAATTTTGTGGATGGACTCATGCAGCTGGAGACGGCATTAACACTTGCTCCGCATAAATGTTTCTGGAAGGAATAGAGGACATATAGCCTTGATTTAGGATGATTGTAGTGTTTTGTTTACACACCTTCCAGAAGAGCAGCAGAAATAAGTGCTCAGAAAACTGATCATAGAGAATTGATTAATATGGGAAAATGTGAAGCTTTTTTACCAGTTTCATCCATCTATCTGGATAATACACCAGATGTAATTCATTTTATCTAACTTTATCCATCAGGAAATTAGTTATCTAAATCTCACTTAATGTTAACTATTTACAATAGAGGTACCTAAATCTAGGTGATATGGTCTTTCTATATAGTCAATAGAAATCTAACCAACACTCTCACTTAAGTTTAGTATGTAACTCATACTACCTTAAGAAAGAAATGTATATTTGATTAGACAAATTGTACCCTAAACTATTAGCAGGTAGAGATTTGTCTCCAGCGAGTATAAATGAAAGCTTGATGACTGCCTTAAACTTGATGCCTGAGTTCTGGGTGCAGATGAATTTTAAGACAAAATATCAGACACAGCAGGGGGAGCCTCTTTGCAGAACAGACAGAAACATTTCACCAGCTCCTTTGTAAGTGCTAATAAAGGCAAAAAGCAAATTAGCTGGTACACTGGTACGCTAGAGAAGAGAATATACTAATTAGCTGATGGTTTGGTATATACTTGACTAACAATTCCAGTAGCATACAAACAATTTTGCCTAAACAGGAAAAAATTTACCACATCATCACCATTACAACAGTTTCAGAGAAGATATTAAAGTAACAGTCACCTTTTCTAAGTGTTCCTTTGTCAGATTTTTATCACTTTCTTAGCTTGCTATTTAAAAAATACTCAGAGAGACCACCCTTGTAACAGTCCTTAGAAAAGTATACATATTTAGATTGTTTGTTTTTTTTTTTTCCTGCCATGTACTCTTTATAATTTCATCTGCAAACATGGTAACTATGGTTGCAAAGAGCAGGTTAAACATTCCAGTCATGACCTTTATTTGTTATCTTCTGCTGAATTTATTGCAACACACAGGAAATTCCTGTGTGTGCTTTTGCTGTCTCTTACTCTCTTCTTCACACCTCTGCAACATGCCTGCTGAAAAGGAGCAATAATAACGTGTCTTAGTACAAACGTATGGGCAGTCATTTACACAAACATTGCCATGCATAGGCTATGTGATAGCTACATATCTCATACTCCTTTCCACTACTTCCCTTTATTTGCAAACACTTAAATAGGTTCTTGTTCACTTTAACTGGTTAGCAGACTAGGAAACTTACCGTTAAAAGGTCAGGTTTACATTTGTATTTATATTTGTTGTGAAAAATGAAGCAGGCTGATAATGTTCTCTATATTATACTTTCCTTCATGTTACCTGACATTCAGAAAACAGATGAATATATTCGTGATTGTGTGTTTGAAAGCGATTTATTATAAATATAACACTGGCAAAACAAAAAAAGTGTAGAAAAGAACAAGCAGCAGAACATGTTTGTAAAGGAGCAATAAGTTCTAGAGCTATAGGGTAGAGGAATTTAGAAGTATTCCAGAGGGATCTGTTAAGATCCCATATGGAGCATTAATATTCCTAGCTCCAGGGGAGCACAGTTTACCCTGTGGGTAGTGATCGGGTGAGAGCATTGTTGTCTACAGCAGACCTCAAGCAGGTAGGTGTAAGCTGCATTGCAACAGGGTGAGGTGAAGTATGCCATTGGCATTAGGACATCAGTATAAAGCATTAAGCATATGGGAAAATACTGCAAACAAATTATGAGCAAAACCAGAAGTGACTTGGAAGTGGCACCGGCTCCTGAGCCCAGGTGAAGGGAGCAATTCAACATCTTTTACAGTTTTTTGTCACAGAAAGTATGAGTTACCAATGCAAGAGCTCCGCTGGAGCCATGGCCAAAGAACTGAAAAGACTGTGCCTGATGTTTCATGGACACAGGATAGAAAGCGAATTTTTTAAGAGGTACCAAAATTCACACTGAAAACCCAAAGGAAGAATAATATCTGATTACATTTGAAAATAGCTCACTGTGATGTTTGTTGAGAGTGCAGCCTACAACAGCAAGGCGACGTCACAACAAATGTTCCCCAGAGTGCTGAATCTCTGCTCTGCTGTCTGCAGTTGGTGTGAGGAACTTGCTGAAAAGCAAGCAGTGAGCTGAGCTGCTAAAGCTGGATTTGGCTGGAGTGCCTGGGTGTTTAACTTATGCATATTTCTTAGAGTATGTCAAAATACGTCAAAATATGAAGCACGGCAGTACAGCTCAGCAAAATGTGACTGCTCATGAAACTGGAAAAATGGATGCTCTGCTGTGTCCTTTGGAATGGGAATGTTACTCTGCTGCTTTTGTTGTCAGCCCTACCAGCTCACATGCTCTTGCTGCAGGGAGTCACGTGTGTTCTCTAGTTTCAGCCACACTAGGTATAATCCCGCCCTTCTGAAAGCAATAGGAGTTTAACTATTGATTTCAGTGGCTTTCTCTAAATTGGTTGGCCAAGGAATGCTTTTGCATGCCAGGTGAAGCTGTTTGTGTTGGCTGCATGATGACCCTTTTTTTCCCACGGAGGGAAAGCCAGGAGTGCTACCAGCCCCTCCTTTCTTAGCCTCACGTTGTTTTAAAATAAAGTCTACATGTGGAGCCATTGCACTCCTCAGCCAGGTCTCTGATTTTCTGCTTGGTCAAGATGTAATCGATGGGGTTAAACTTTTGCCATTGAATTAAATCCTGTAATTGCAGTCTTGTGCCTGTCTGTCTCTAGACACTTGCAATGCACAGACATACTTGCATTGTCTGGTTCTATGACTATTTGCTATGCAATTTCCTAATCTCTTTTTAATTCGCACACAGAAAATATCAGAGTTCGCTATAAGAAGAAAGCCTTCAAACTTTCCTCCTATAAAAAGGATGTGAAAAATGGAAACCAAATGCTTTAGGTTTTCTTCCATTTACTGACATGACAACCACACCTCTGAGATGCTGCATCGCCACTTCTTTGGAATCTGAGTCAATAAGCACCTTTGGCCAGACAGCTGACAATACACTGCATACTCCTTCGGCAGAAAGACCCATACTGTACCTAAAATCAAGACTAGACCAGAATAGAAAGAATGATGGATGAGTTGGAGGAGATTTTCAGACTTACAAGCCTGAAGGGGAAATGAGAAAAGTCAAAACGGCGTTTGTGAAATGATGTAAAGACAGTGATGTAAACATGTTTTTCACATCTTTTACAAGGTGTAGCACTGAAAAAATACAGAACTATATTGTAGTTATAATGCTTTGGCCCAGTAGAGGAAGCCCAGTATAGAATTTTATTTTTCCAGGTTAAGTGGCCTAGAAAAACTAAGCTTTGGAATCAGGAAAAGGAAAGGTCACAGATTATTAGAGGACTGAGAAAGCATGTATACCTAGATCCACCTGGAAAAGATTGAAAATGCAGGCCCTAACATATTCAGATAAGTACTCAGTGTATTTTCAAAAAGGACAAAGGGAGTTAAGCAATATTTTTTTTAAAGCAAGAGTTGTAAAAGCTTCTAAAAATTTTCTAGTTAGTGTGAATAATATTTTTGGTACATTATATTCCATGATGATCATTATTTATTTTTATTGTTTCCACTCAGAAAAACTAAATGTATTGGAACAGATTCCTCCTGCTGGGTTTGGCTTCTTTGAATTGTTGGACAGGTCTGAAAAGAAACTAGAAGCTGGCTGCTGTTGCCCATTCAAGATTTCCCCTGAGGTGCGAAGAAAGGAAAATCTTGGAAAAGACAACATAGTTGCTCTTACATTTCCATGTGAGCTTAGTGATTATGGTAGGAGTAGAAAAAGACTTGCCTGCTCCCACTTGCACCATGATGAGGACCCCCACATCTTAAGAGCTGAGGAGGCTGCTCTTAAAGGCTTAGCTGGGTCTCCAGTAGATTTCCTTACTCAGGTATTTTCCTGTGAGGACCAGATGACATATTGCATGCAAAAGGGTAGGACTGAAAGATTCAATTAAGAGATGGACAGAGCAATAGGGAAAATTATATGTTAATGCTTTCACCCCTGACCATCTCTCAGCTTACTTGGTTTTACTTTCATAAATGTAAGATAATTGTGAACTTGAATGATTCACATGCATTTAGAATAAGGAGTCTTATATCAAGTTGATCTGCACTCCAAGGGACCTGAGAAAAAAACAAAACATAAATGAAATAGATCAGTGCCACAGCTGTGGCATTCACTATAAATGTCCTTTTAAGAATGTCTTTGCAGATTTTAAAACAATAATATCAGACTATGGAAAGAAATGGCATTAAATATGTATAAGCAACAAAAAATGAAACCTGAATCAACTCCCCAGGTATCTCATCTACCTCTTACTTGCACATCTGTTTTTCTTTAGATAACACAAGAAAAAATTCCTACGATATAACATTGCAGCCCTTTAATAATGGAATTAATCCTTTTAAAGAAGGTATTAATTTGAATGTATTTGTTATGTCAACCTAACAATCAATCTTCAAAAAGTTGAACAAAAATGCTTTTCCTGAAAGATTTGTTAGGATCTGGTCAGTTTCGTCATGAAGAAAAAGCTAGTATAGAGTACAGCAGTGACTTCAGTATTAAAATACCTTCAATGTAATAGAAAAGATCTAATTTAATACTCCTGTTGAATTCAATGACCAAATATTGAATGAGCAACCAAATATGTAAGAGTTGATTTGGGCCCAAGAATATGATTGATTTTCATTCTTCTGTTTAAATACTTAGTAAACCATGTGATAATTGTCTGGGGGTTGTGTCTATAGGTCAGTTATTATTTGATGCTGCTTTAATGTTTAAAATTTTAAAAGACTTTGTGGTTTTAATTTTGCTTTTCAAATAGTAAATGCATGTAAAAAGTGCCCTATCTATTGTAACAAATATTCCAAAATAGAAAATAATCTGGCAGAAGTAAAGCATGGTCATCCATCATGGACAATAAAACTTTGAAGCCAGGCATCGTCAGATTGTCATTGTGCTTGGGAAGGGTTTTCTCTGGAACCATAGCAAGAATTTAAATATTGAGAATAAGCCAAAGTTATCAGTAAGTTTTCCTTTTTTGCATTTCTAACATACTTTTTACAGA
Organism: Arenaria interpres; assembly: GCA_013399435.1. Taxonomy (NCBI): domain Eukaryota; kingdom Metazoa; phylum Chordata; class Aves; order Charadriiformes; family Scolopacidae; genus Arenaria; species Arenaria interpres. The sequence continues at coordinate 8,684 of VXAK01022701.1, read as the reverse complement.
AGTGCTTGGCTATTATGAGCAGGCCAAAAGGTGAGCTCTCTTCTGTGTCATGGGAAGAGGAATTTTGCAGCATTTAAATCTAATTTTTAATAAAACATTTGGTGGGAATGGCAAGCCATCTCCCTCTGGACGAGCTATATAAATGCTCTTATTTGGTCTGGATTTCCAGTGCTCTGATTTTCTTTCACAAATTACTAATTAAGCTTTCACAGTTCCAGAAGGCTAGAGTTTCACTCCAGTGTGACCTCAGAGGAGTATTTTAGGAAGTCATTGTCTAGGAAATCACGCAATACAAGCTTATTCTTAACATATTACATCAAGTGATGATATCCCATTCTGGTTTTAATTTCAAACTTAGTTAAAAAAAAAAAAAAACAAACCTAAAAGGGGTAAAAATAAACCAAATCCTTTCCTCATTCTGGATCACCATTTCATGAAGGATTTGAACCAAAGGTTTCCCCTCAAAATTTTTGCTTTGAATCAAAGGAAGGAGAATACTCAAGAAAAAAAGTTATATATTTTTTCCATTGTTTATCAGACAGATGGAAAATGTGACTGCTCAGTGGCATGCCAGTTCAGTTACTGGACCACACAAGGCCTTTCAAGGCTTGAGCTGCCTTATTACCAATACCTTATAAAGCTTAATATTATATGTCTCCTTTGATAGTCAGAACTCAGTTAAAAATATGTGCCAGTCTGGTAAGAAATGAATAAAGCTGATGCAAAAACTATTTCAAGGGGATATATCTAATACCAAATGTCACATTTTACTGGCTGACACACATTTATCACTTCATTTCACAGAACAGTAAACAACTCATAAGTCACTGGCTAATTTGATTGGCAGTAGCCTTGGGCATTCTTTAGCAATCATGTAGTATACTGCACTAAGTCAGACTTTTAGGGTAATTGACTTCAACAATATGAAAAATAAAATTCCTATAGTCTGCTTAACACAAAGGGAAAGGGGGAAATCAAAAATGCGAGAACAATAAATTATAGGAATTTCTCATTTGAGTAAGTAACAGCTTTAATAGCTTTCTCTGAGTACTGAGTGCACTCAATTGAACATCTGCTTTCCAGCTGTGTATATTGATATATTACCAGGGTTTTATTCTCTTCTACTTTAAATATATCCATAAGTTTTTCAGAGCTCCACTACCTGACTTTCTGACAATGCCTTGATTGTGAAAGATATAAAAATGTCAAAAATTCTGTAGGCCATTTTATGCCCAGGATATTATTTTTCAATTGAATCCAAAGACAGATGTCTATGAACAATTAAACCATTCTCCAATCACACCTTGTTCCAGCTGGGATCATAGAATTAAAAGGAAATAAGCCATCATGATTCACTTATTGCCGGAGTACCTAGTGTTTCCTGTACTGCTGATAGATTCTTATTAAACAATTCTGTCAATGGAAAATGAATATTGTCCGCTGCTTGAACTTCTAAAGTTAGTTCTTTGATATTAAATTTGATTTTCTTCTCTTATAATAATTCATACACTTAGTGACTGGCTTCAGAAATTCCCATTAGATGGAGATTATGTTATCTAAAGCTTACTAAATCCCACATCAGGTCTCAGGGAGTTTAGCTGTAAAGTAGAACACTGAAAAGATCTGCAGTGAAAGGGGGAACTTGCTAATCAAAAAAACGTAGCCTGATGTCTCTTCTATTAAAGGAGATGTGGAAAATGTTTACTTCTTTCCCCACACCTTAATATGAAGTTGCCTTTTTCAACTCCCTTTGCCACTGTTTCTTGCTTGGCAGCCTCACAGCTCAGAGTTATGTCTTTAACAAGGGGCCGTGTAACATGTGCATATGAACCAAAATATCATCAGTATGTTTATGTTTTAGTGATTCACATTGGCTATACTCCCATTCATGTGGGGAACATTTAATTTTCAGACAGTATCCAGAAAGGTTGTTAATAAAATATTTATGCACTTTGTAGATAGACAGTTTATGATCTTAGGATATATATTCTGAAATAAATATACACTCTCTCCATTTTCCCTGGACACAACAGAGAAGACACAAGCAGTCTTTCTTTCAAAAAGCTAGTATAAAATTGAAGGAGAAAGCTACTGATTGATTTGTTTAATTTTATTAAATGGCATCAAAGAAACCTAATTGTGTCTTTCAGAAACACTAGCAATTAAGAGGACACATTAAAGTGTGTAAGTTAAATCTATCTTAGTCTTGATAAGTTTTTGCAAAAGATTGACACATTAAACTTCTGACCATGGAAATTGCGATCTAGTGAGAAGTAATTTCCCTTAAAATGTTAAGGTTCTCAAAACATCATAGGAGATGATTGAAAGATACATCCAAGGGACAGAAGGTTGATGCAACTGTGTTTCTCTGTACCATTGCAAGCCTTTATGAGGTGCACTGGTTTACATTACACACTTCTTGTGTATGTCTGTGCACACTTAACCTGAAGAAAGTACAAGGTCAGCTTCTGCTTACAGGCCCCAGCCAAGCAAATCCTTTAAGCATGTGCTTAATTTCAGCAGAGGAATAATACCATCGACATCAATGAAACTCCACACATGTTTAAGTGATTTAAATGTTCACAGGTTCAGTATAGTTTTACTTAGGATTTATACTCTTGTAGCAGTGAGCACTAACATGACTTTTGCTTTCTTTCCATTCAGCCCCTGCTTATAGTAGAGAAGAAATTTGTAGGGACAGGTAACTATCTTTTCTTTAGAACAAATGATGGGTAGAACAAAGGACTGTACCAGACTTGCTTCAGGCTTGAAACAGAAAGTACAAACTTTACATGGGTACAAGTTTATNGTAGTAGAGAAGAAATTTGTAGGGACAGGTAACTATCTTTTCTTTAGAACAAATGATGGGTAGAACAAAGGACTGTACCAGACTTGGTAGTAGAGAAGAAATTTGTAGGGACAGGTAACTATCTTTTCTTTAGAACAAATGATGGGTAGAACAAAGGACTGTACCAGACTTGGTAGTAGAGAAGAAATTTGTAGGGACAGGTAACTATCTTTTCTTTAGAACAAATGATGGGTAGAACAAAGGACTGTACCAGACTTGCTTCAGGATTGAAACAGAAAGTACGAACTTTACATGGGTACAAGTTTATACAACAGCAGTTATCCCCCATCCCTGAAACTCCCCCTCTTTTTATTGTATTTTATCTAACAGTACTGGGACACACAGACTCAGGTATGCTTAAAAATCCAGAATGATATAAACCTAGTAATTGACTAAATTTATGAGAAAAAGGTGATAAACATCTGTCTGGTAGAGAGAGATGTTAAAGTAGCACTGCAAAGAAAATTGCGTTCATATAAAATTACTATCATCTTTTCTATAGAGTTAGAGGAGTTAACATTTTTTTCTTTTTTTTTTCTTTTTTTTTTTTAACCTGAAACAGGCGTATTCTAGATGTTCAAAAATTAAAAATCCTTTTTTCGTCATTACAAAAGTTGCAAATTTTTTTTTTTTTTTACCTCATCCTTACCTAGATGCAGCTAGGACTATGTGATTTAGCGTTCACAATGCTGCTTATTAAAAACCTGTCAAACTCAAATGAAGCAATGTTATAATGATGCTGAATACTTCCATCCAGAGGTCCTTGCATTTATCATGGGGGTGTGTGTGTGGAACTGAGATTAACAGAAAGTTAAAGCATAGCATCCACAGTCACACAACATATAAATGGCAGAAAAGAGAACTTCAGAATTCCTGAGATTTTGACACATATGTTAAACCTCAGACTCTGCTTCTGCTCAAGAAGTTCACCTACAATTAAGGCTTGAGAGATTATAACTAGGTTTTCAAATGACTAAAAAGTTGTTCTCTACTGATACAACACACGAAAAACTTCTGCTAAATGTGGAATAAATCTTGCTAAGTGATGTAGGAAAGAGTACCTTTTTTAAGCAAGTGCTTATTCTTTTCTGCAGATTGGTTATATGAGGTGAAAAGTCATATATTTGTAGTTTTCTCTTCAATCCACTGCATGACCTTTCAGGCTTTTTTTTAAATTATTATTATTAATTTATCTTGAAAAATAAAATCTGAGATATGCTTGAAACTCAAGTCCTTTATAAGACTTTCAAATACTAATAATTTGTGTCTAGTAATGGATCTTCTTGTTCCAAAGATATATAAATTGCTTTGTTTTATTTTTCAACATGCGACTTGAAGCACAAGGATGGAACATGTATGTTTGAGCCCAAATTGCCCTAAGCTTCCTCTGTAGTGGAGTTTTTTTCAGGGGAACAAGAGGAATTTCCCCATAGGTTCACTGAGAGTTTAGATACACTCACTTTCCCTCTGAAACTGCCTAAGTCCCTGCACAGGTTGTAGCATCATATTAAGGTGCTGAACTTAAGAACCTTTGCTAAAGTGCCAATACAAAGCAGAAACTTAGTGTCTTATTTTACGTCTTCTATATTTTCTATATATTTATTGAATCTTAACAATCAATAGCAGATAAAATCATTTTTCCTCCCTCAGGATTAAAATGCTCAAAATCTTCAAAATAAGCATCACTGAATTTAGTGGGTGGTGTCCCTGCCCATGTCAGGGGGGTTGGAACTAGATGATCTTTAAGGTCCTTTCCAACCCTAACCATTCTATGATTCTATGAATTATATAGTGGATCAGACTGGACAAAATCTGTCAAGAAATTGTACTTGTTGTTGATTTGGATTATTGATAAATTGAAATTATATGAAAAAATAGATATGTCTTTGAAAAGACTGAAAAGAGAGTCTAATAAATTGTTTCTAGTTTAACATCTGAAATCAGAATGGTGACAGCCTAATTAGCATTCAAAGGGATACTGAGGTAGAAAAGCGTTGCTGCAGGAGTGAATGTTAACAGTGTGAAAGATTTACACTTACATCTGGAAAAGTCACAGCACATTGGATGAGCTCCAGGAGGTAAGGAACCATTGTGTGGGAAAGGTAAGTAATTGTATGTCACAGGATCAAAGGAGTGCTTGAAATGTTAGAGGAAATTACTACATGGGTTTAGAAGAAAGGTTTTCTCCCTCATGCAAAGCGTGCACTGGCTGTCTATGGGGCCAGTGAAAGAGATGACTGCATGTCCTAAGGTAGAACATGAGTGAAAACGTCAGGAGGCTCTTGCCAAAGCGATCAGGCGAGCAGGTTGTGGCATAGAGATCACACGGCTCTTTGGTGTATGAGGAGCGCTAAGAGCATGAGGTTTCAAGCAAGGGACAAAAGGAAATTCCCACAAGACGTGAGGGCTAAAACCCCATCCATTTATTTTGCATAGTGGTAGGATGCGTTTTGTTTTGGCAAGTAGTTCCAGATTTCAACCTAAGCATCAAAGCAGCCTTTTTTGTAAAGGGTGTAGAAGGATGTAGTTTACTCTCCTACTGATTTTTTTCAAATTGGATTTGTTTAAGATACTTCTGTTTCGTGGTCCATTGCTTCAATAGTCACACTCTCTTAAGAGATTTTTTAAAAAATATTCAATACATGTGTTAAATGAAACTACCTCTTTTCTACTCTGAGATAGTTCAGATGTTGATTAAACTGCCTTCAACCTGCCTCAGGTGTAAAATTTAGGGTCTTCAGTAAAAGCCAATTAACAAACTTTTCCTGCTTCCAAAGGTAGGAATTTGCTGGGATGTTTATCAATGTAGCAAAAATCAGGTGAGTGGGAACTTGAATAAAAATTGAATACTGACTTCAGGATTTGGAGTTTTGAAAGTCCTTGAGATTAATCTCTCGGTTTCCCTTGAAATTAATGATGGCAACGGAATTGATTTCGATGAGAATGTAGTGAGTTTAACCAAGAGAAAATCTGTAAATCCTATTCTATGAACACCTAATCCTGAGAGATTAAGTTACAAAAAGCATTTGAAGGATTCTTTTTTCAGCTTTCTTCCCATGGAGATATATCCTAATGAAACAAACCAGCATTTTGCAATGATGAGCTTGGAAAGGAAAAATAGTCTCATCTTTCTGTTCTGTGAATTAGTCACATACTCTAAATCTGTGTTTTACATAATGATTGTATGTGGTTATATATAACTAGTACATGGTTATGAGTGTGTGTGTGTGAGAGAGAGGGTGTATAAGGTAATATACACATACTCACTGGAACAGAACATGTTAATCATTCACTTTAATGAATTCCTGTTGGTTTTAGGGGAATTGCAGATAACAAAACAAAAGAGTCTGTGAACTCACTTATTTTGTTGAAAATATGAAGATTAATTACTACCCAGCTCATATTCCTCAACAAATTTATTTCATGAGCACAAAAGTCAATGGCTTAGTGATCATATGTAATTTAAAATACATTTGAAAACTAACGTCAACCCATGCCTCCACTTATTACAATTTGTAGGGTATTCAGGGGAGAAACCTGGAACTAAGAAGCCTCAGAGTTGTTTGCCAAACAAACATGTAATGTGCTGGCCCTTGCCCACAGGGCCAAATGATGGGCACCAATTTGTTTTATCTATTGATATAGATTACATTTCCTTCCAGAGCTGTTACATCCCTTTATGATTTGCCAGTGATTGCAGAATGTCTCCTTATTCAAGATATTTTTACATAAAGGGCATCTATAACTCCCCTGCTAAAATCTGTTATGGCTTGAAGATAAGCAGGCTGGAGAACACGGTTGAGTCTGTGTCTCTCCAAATGCCGCACATTGCTTCACTGCAGTCCTTGTTGCCCTTACTAGAAATTTTTTATCCAATTGGAACCTTGTTGTAAATGCAGGGACAAAATACAGTTTTTCTTCAGTCACACTTTTCCCCCTTATCTCAAATAAGGTTTCTAAATTCAAAAGCAGCATTTTCTGTTTTGGCAATGGTATCATGCTTAGAATTACTAGTTCATCTGTCCTGTAATATTAGTCCTTACACTTTTCTTAAACTTTTGTTTTCAGTTTCTATTTCTAACTTTCATTTGCTTTCTCTTTTTTTAATGTGCAGGTTCATATCTAAAAAAAAAGATACTCTGACAAGAAAAGACTCTGAAACCTCATGGAATAACATTAGCACAAAATAGGAGATTTTAATATACTAGAAGATAATAACATCTGCCTTCTTCCTTTCCCTTAAGAAATCAAACTACCTGGATACTCAGCATTTATTAAACAACATTTATTCTTTGAGGTTTTTTAAACAAAGTAGGTGCATTCCAGTTACATTACACTAGAAAAGCTTTTTGCCGCTACTTATAAATACCTGACAAATTGTGAGACATATTCATTAACCATAGAGGTTTCTGCAGTTCAGGCAACCATACTTTTTCATTCACTGGAAATGAGAAGCGTATATTTTGTCTGTATCACTTTTTTGTTTACTTGGTTTTCACTATATCTGGCTCCTTAACGTACTGAGAATGACCTGAAACAGGGTTTTTGTTAAGTTCTTGTTTCCTTAGCAATCAACACAGAAAATGGGACTAATGGGACGAAACTAAGGTAAAAAAGGAACTTTAATATGAATAGCTAAATTTGCTCTCCACTCTTCATGTAACTAAGGAAATGGGGAAAAAGAGACTTAAAATGGGAAACAGAAAGCAAAGAAGTGCTGAACAGCATTTTCCATTTACTCTTATTAATTGAGAGTAGAAGTCCATCTCCAGTATAACCTATCATTAGTTTTATATGAAAGGAAGAAATAAAAAAGAAACAGTAGAAATGACAAGGAAAGCATAGTTTGGGCTTGTTGTCAGAAAATTCTAGTGCTTGCAGGACCATGGGCAAAGGAGCTGTGCTATATAATTACCTCAGAGCAGTTAATAAAGAATTTGAAATCTTTCACTCATCTGCCTCATTTTCACACCCTGAAGGATAAAAATAGGAACTTTCTATTATTTTGTCCTGTGATTTTTCAAAGCAAGTACAATTCAATACACTAGAAAACACAGTGGAAAACACATTCTATCAAAGTTTTCAGCTGTTTACAGAGTCAACAGATTTGGATAACGCACAGAAACATTCTTTATCATTTTAATAGCTTAAAAGTCCAAATGACTCACCTGCTTATCTTGTAAAGTCTCCTTTTCCTTGGTAAACCTTTTTGACAAAGCTACAGCAGAGACAAATAAGCATGAATGAATACAGAAGGGTTAATTCGGAGCAAGTAAACATATTTTGGTTAAATTAAATTAAAAGTGGTTTTCATTTCTGTCCCAATTATAGCATAGTCTTAGAAGAGCTAGGACTACATTTCTCATGCTTCCATTTTCTTCTCCTTTCTTCTTTTTTTCCCCCCTCCAATTTATAGGGTGTTCGTTTACAAATACCAGCCAGAGGAGCCATTCTTTTTGCTTCTCTCTTTGCTTTAACCTCTCTGTTCACACATCTGAGACTATAAAACAAGCCCTCTATAAACAGGAGTAATTGATGCTAAACTGTTTCTATAACATTATCAAAAGTTTAGACTTTAAATTTTATAGGTACTTCAATGCTCCACATGATGTATTTTAGAACCAATGAGACATTCCATTTTAAATCTTATTATACTTTAAAATTAGAGAAGAATCATAGAAACTTTTTCCCTCTACCCTAGTTCTCAACTAAAGGTACAGAGTAAATTAAGTATGATTTCTTTATCTTTTTCCCTATGAAGTACCAAGAAAATGTTTAAAATGTTTTAAACTCTTGTGAATACCTCCATATCACTTATCCAATTCACTTCAAATAT
>VXAK01022699.1:19323-48597 GCA_013399435.1 Arenaria interpres | reverse complement strand
CTCTCGTGAGACCCAACCTGGGGCACTGCATCCAGCTTCAGATTCCTCAACACAGGAAGGACATGGAGGGCCACAAAAATGATCAGAGGGCTCGAACACCTCTCCTATGAAGACAGGCTGAGTTAGGGTTCAGCCTGGAGAAGAGAAGGCTCTGGGGAGACCTTATAGCAGCCTTCCAGTACCTGATGGGGGCCTGCAGGAGAGATGGGGAGGAACCCTTTATGAGGGAGTGTAGCAATAGGAAGAGGGGTAACAGTTTTAAACCATTAGAGCAGAAACTTAGAATACATTNGGCCTGCAGGAGAGATGGGGAGGAACCCTTTATGAGGGAGTGTAGCAATAGGAAGAGGGGTAACAGTTTTAAACCATTAGAGCAGAAACTTAGAATACATTTTAGGAAGAAATTCTTTACCATGAGTGTGGTGAGATACTAGAACAGGTTGCCCAGATAAGTTGTGGATGCCCCATCCCTGGAAGTGGATGGGGCTTTGAGCAACCTGGCCTAGTGGGAGGTATCCCTGCCCGTGGCAGATGGGTTGGATACTTGATGATCTTTAAGGTCTCTTCCAACTCAAGCCATTGTAGGATTCTATGAGTGATATAAACATTTTTTAAAAAAAAAAACAGAAAGTTAAAAAATAGCTCAAATGCTCAAAATTATTGGAGTCAGATGCTTGCTATGGATTGAAAATAGGACAACTGAAACCCGCCTGGATGCAGCCCTGAGTAACATGCTCTAGCTCTGGGCAATCTTGCTTTGGCAGGGGAGTTGGACTAGATGATCTCTATGGTCCCTTCCAACTCCAAAAAAATTCAGTGAAATTCAGTGAAAACCTGTAGCTACTTTAATATAAAATTTAACTGGTTAAGTAATCAATTTCCTTAAAGAATCAAGTTGGTCTTTATTTTCAGTAATGAATAACAAATTATTAAACTTGTTGCCTACACTCAAGACTATTTTCTTAAACTTATATCTTAAAGGGAAAATGAGAAATATATCTAAATAACCCTCATAGGACAGAGATTAGTCAGCCTCGTGGAAAAAAAAGTTGTAAATGGCAGTATAATGTGAAAATATAATTCCTTATACAGAAATTTGTCTGTAAATCAAGCAGGATTTTTTACTGGGGAGGACTGGGGTGTTTTTGCAATTTCTTTGCAAACAAGACTATAATATCAGAAAAGGTTAAAAAGTTCCAATGTCTTACCTAGACACTTACCTTTACTAACACTCAGCATGAATGTTAGTTAAATAAATGCTTGTGCTTCCATATGTACAAGTAAATTCTGCACCATCCTTGATTTCAATAATAATCAAAGCAGTGAAAAAATGATGATGTGTTGATTTTTTTTAGGGGAACCAAACCGACATTAAATATAAGGGCTTGATTTTTTTTTTTCTTGATACATTAGCAAAATACTTTAACAATTTATTGTGGGGGGTGTTGAATGTTTTGGTTTGGGATTGTTTTTGGGTTTTGGTTTTGGTTTTTTTTATATATAATTTTCTCAATTATATAATGTACTATGATACCAGCATAATATCAAACTCCCAGAACATCATAACTTTGAATTAAAATTAACATTTAAAAATCAAAAGTAAAAGAATAAAATTGATTTTTATTCTAATGGGACCAAGATTTACACTCAGATTTTTCTGAACTTAATTTTGTAGCTGGTTCCCGTTGTTTCATGCATGTGAAACTAACAATTTATAAGTGTATTGCAAAGCTCAATTTAAAACAAAACCAAAAACTAATACAGCATTTAAGATACTGAGAATATTTGGCCAAATAGCCAATGTATTACAAAAATATATGATGTATGAAAGGTAAGCTTATCAATATAATTTTTTTTCGTTTCTATTTATGCTAACAGGACCAGCTGATCTCAGCAGAGATGAATATTTTTTACAAGTTCAAAAACACTCGTTATGTCCTTTACTTGCATAATGTTTTAGCTAATAGACAGATATATAAAATCTTCTAAAATTACTTTCCTTCTGTTATAATAGATGATGACAAATCATTGTACTTCAATTTTTTGTTCAAAGGCAACCAAGTGATTGGTTAAACTGTGCATTTGATCTCAAATGAAGCCAATGATACAAAAAAGAAACAAGTAAACTTATCCATAACCTTTTAAAATACCAAGAGGTATTGAAACAAACAAAAAACCCTACATGAAACAGTTAAATATATGACTGCAAAGTGGACGGAAACCTCTGCGTTATAGGGTGCGAAGGCTAGACGAGCTGTATTCCGAAGGGATCCAGACACTACTGTAGATAAAGGATATTCTGATACATCCAGTAGCAAGTGAAAAAAAAGGAATTGAAATGCTGAAAAACAATCTTTTCTATTGACAGTTGTACCGAAAAGAAAATAAAATCACAAAATAACATGAAAAATTAAAAGTCTTTAATACACAAAAAAACCCCAAACCCAAACCAAAAAACGACAAAAAAAAAACCACCCTGATTTTTTTTCTATGAATGTAAATATTGATTAGACAAGTACTAAAGTTATTTGTTATTATTTCTTGGCCACTGGCAGTGTGTTCAGAACTCAAATGCATGGCACCAGTACCAGTGGTACAGAAGAATTTTTACAGACAGGATAAACAGGGTAGTATTTACAACGCAAAGACTTTGTTTCTCTCAGAAAATTTTTCCCTGAAGATTCTAGTTGGTGTTAAAAGCAATTGGAACTACTGGCACAGATTATAGCAGGCAGACTTTTTTAATAACTAGTTAAATTGTGTTCTTTCATGGATTGGGATAATCTTGAACCCAAATCAATAGAAAGCAAGTTAATTTCTCCTGACATCTGATGGAACTTCCTAGAAGCTCCTGCAAGCCAGAATTCTAAAAACCCATACCAGGGCGGGAAGGCAACAGCATTTAAGTTAGAGACTCATTTAATGTTCAATATAACTATGTCTAGTCTACTGTAACTACAATGTTTCTGAGTTCAAGCATGCTGTGTTGGGACCTAGCTGGGTACAAGCTCTCATCTTCTACTTCCCTTTTTTGAAAAAAAAAAAAAAAAGAAAAGAAAAAAAAAGAAATTCATATGGTTGTTTTTAAAGTTTGATGCAGATTTCTGCACAGCCAAACAATCTCAGCAGTCAGCCCTGCAGGATCCCAGAAGGTAAATGAAGAAGCAGCCTATAAAAAGATTGCAACAGTAAAAGGTCAACACAGAAATATCTTAATTAATGTGTTATTTGCTTGTCTAATTATTTACTTTGGAAGAAATTGGAATTACAGGTTGCTACAAAATAAGTTCCTTATTAGAAACAATAAAGCATGCACCAATTCTAGCTTTTTTCCAGTATATAGAGTAACTTTTAAATATTTGTTTAATAAGGTTCCTTTGCTTTAGGTGACACTGAAAAAGAGAAATCAGTAGGTCTTCACTGAGATTTAACTGTTTATTTACCTATCTTAGATAAATCTAACCAATTGCCTCCCCCCAAACTTCAGCAAGGCTTTACCATATGGCCATGAAAGAAATTTCTACTTTATGAAAAAATTAGCCGGAAACCAAGAAAACTGCTGCAGTATAATAAGTCATAAAATTTTCAAATTTTTTTTTAGATATGAATTTTTATCAGTGTTATTTCATATTCAACAGAATAAAAATAGGGTAGATGTATTTGTTTAAACAATTATAGTTTATAGTTACAAATTTAATTAGGCAGGATTATTTGCACAGCAGTTCATTTACATAATGTAATCTATTTTATACCAGTCTAAATTCCCTTGGTATAAAACAGAACAGAAAATTCTTTTTTTTTTTTATTACAGTATTTTTGATCAGTTAATCAAGACAATGTTCCAGTTACAAGAAAGCAAACAAATACCCATGCAAAACTAATTTTCCAGTGTAGCATATTTAAAAAAAAACACTGAAAAGATGCAGTGGGATCAGTCTTGTCTCCAACAACAGCAGTAATAATTATAACATTTATGCCTCTATGCCTCCATGTTCTGTTATAGTATTAACCTTCATTCAAAGTCACCTCTGTAATATATGCCCCTCATTAATAGAATCAGTGACTTCTTTCAACATCATTCCATTTGCAAAACACATGAATTAAATACTGCACCTTTGCTGTATAGATGTCCTTCAATAATTATGACAGTAACAGAATCACAGAATCACAGAGTGGTTGAGGTTGGAAGGGACCATTGGAGGTCATCTTGTCCAACACCGTGGCTCAGATAAGGTCACCTCTAGCTGTTTTTCCAGGACCATGTCCAGACAGATTTTGAGTATCTCCAAGGGTGGAGACTCCACAACTTCCCTGGGTAACGTACACCACTGCTTAGTCACCCTCACAACAGAAAAGAAATATTTCCTGATGTTCAGGTAAAGTCTCTTGTGTCTCAGTTTGTGCCCATTGCCTCCGGTCCTACCACTGGGCACCACTGAAAAGACTGTCTCTGTCCTCTTTATACCCTCCCGTCAGATATCTACACACTTGGATGACATCCTTCTAGGCCTTCTTTCTTCAGGCTAAACAGTCCCAGCTCTCTCAGCCTTTCTTCTAAGTGAGATGCCTCAGCCTCTTAATCATCTCAGTGGCCCTTTGCTTCATATCTGTCTTGTACTGAGGAATCCAGTGAAAGAAACAAGTCTGAGACTTATCCTAACAGTTATTCAGAATAACTACAATAAATTGTTGAAGGAGGATAGAATCTCATAGGCTTAAGTAAAATCTAAACAAGATAGTAAATGAATGTGGGGAGTGAGGAATTGTGGAGACGAGCTGCTGAGCGAGAGCTCGGCAGGTGTTCTTGCAGTGATGGGAAGGAAGCCTTGAGAACAGTAAACAATGTCCTTGTACACTAATGTGAAGGCAACAATATAGATATCAAGCTAGCAAATAGATAACAATACCAAAACAAATAACAATGACTAATTATCCTAGGCGCATGAACACTTATATGTAGCCAATTGTATTGCTCACAACGGCGTGTGGACAGGCCCCACAGCCTATCTGTGTAGAGAGCACAGCGCATGATCAAAAGAGAGAAACTATATATGCTGTAAAAATAGAACATTAAACGTCTTCACTTCATCACTTGGCAGAGTCCATGCCTTTGCTGCTGCAGATGAAAGCAGAATTTCAGTGTAATTCAGGGATAGAAATTTCTCTCCTAAATCTACAAGTGTAGTCTGAGGCAGCGTTTTCAATAATGTCAGAAACTTCTACAGCACAGTAATGAAGCTAGACCATGATACAACACATCACTTTCTGTTGGGATTTCTATCTCAGTGGGCATGTATTACTTTGGGAGTTCAAAGACCATTTTTCCACCCTTGTCACTACTTTATGATGTGAGGCAGGTAGCTACAACAAGGCCTACTGCCATAGAGATGTAAGCGGGGTTACTCTGTCTTCAGCAATTTTCTTACTCAACATAAGGATATCATAATTATTTGTTATTAATTTCGAAAGTTATGCTTGTGACTCAGGAGGTCACAGGACTTGCCCAGTAGTGATACACTTTGAGAGGATATTTCAAAGACTGGAATTTCATATAACAACTATATATATATCTAATATAAAATATAATAATTTTGTGATGTGTAGTAAACAGAACGAAAGCAACCTTTTTTTATCTCTAATCTTACTGTTCTTTATTATATGATATATGCCTTCTTTTTCATTAGAGCACCAAAGGGGTTGGTTTATCAGCAGTACAGTTCAGTTTTGTTATGTATACCTGATAGCAAACTTCCAAACTCCCAAAGTACATTTTTTCTTGCTGTTGATTTGGGGTTTCTTTGTTCATTCATGTGTTTCATTTCCCAGACTGCTCCAAGCATAGCAAGCTCTTGCTACTGGTTGAAGTCCTTAAGGAAATGTAACATCTTATGAACGTAAAACCCACAAATAGGGTGAGGGAATTCTGTAGCCACATTTCTTAACTTTTAAACTGTGAATAATCAAGATTTTTGTATGGACATTAAAATGAGATGTGGAGTCATTTTACATTCCTTCCCCTTGCACTCTTAAGGTTGCTTTTATCAAGATGGTTGAGTCAAGCTAATGTTCTCTGCAACTGCAACAGAAGAAGTTCCACGCCTCTGTTTCTTCTTACCCCTCTGCATAGATGGGTATGTTTTTTTTGCTGGAGCTGACATATTCTTGACCACATAGCAAGTTGATCAGCTCGCTAGCATGTCAGTAAATTATCTTCTGTTTCCCTTGTTGGATTAACCTTCTGCCAAACTAGTCAACTGAAATGATGTAATGTGTGGTCAGGTGAGAAGGACAGCAGAGACCCAAATCAGAGCCTTGAGAAGAGCAGGATATCCCTTTCTCAGAGCATAGAGTCGCTCTGTCAGCTCAGCCCATCTCATGTAAGTCCATTCTGTTTCCCACCATCTGCTCTCCTCCTTACAAACAGAGATCAGCTTGCAAATTTCCTGGGGTCTGGGGGACCTGCTTCTTTCCTTAAATTCTCTTTTGCACAGATAATTCACTGTTCTTATTCAGAGTTTACTGATTTGTAGATGAATATTTTCAATTGACTCATACTCATTGTCATCACTAGCACTTCTCTCAGACACCGTATACCCCGGCATAAACTCCTGCTGTTAACAGCAGACTATTGAGTTAGGATTTGACTTTTTTTCAGAATAATTTGTCAGTCTCCAGCCAACAGGGAGGTCAGAATAAAAGGTGGAGCTCATCAAGACAGTTATAACCAAAAGTATTCATGAAATACGAAGAACTCTGTTTGGACTAAATTCCTAACCAACATCATATAATGATTCAATCAGCTACCCTCCATGAGAAGGAATAGAGACATTTTCTTCTCTTAATACTGTTAGAACTTCTCTTCTGACTATATGGTAATGTCATACATGTCCCATTTATTCCTCACCTTTGGTCTTAGCCCTTCCAACCTTCCGTCTATATTAGATGAATGCAGTAACTAACTACAAATATCTGAATTAATGCTTAACATTACAGCCCTGCACTTCTTGGGCCTCCAAAACAGTGTACATAAGGTAAATACGATCCTATTTAAATTACACTTTATTAAATTGAAAATAAAATAAATAAAACTACACTTATTAAGTTGAAAAGAGTCTTCCTGAAACACATAAGCATTCTGAAAATTACAAACAACAATATTAAAATTACAGTGGAGAACCAACTGATGAACACTTGTAAAAGTTTAAAAAACAATTAGGGGTGGAAAGGGCATCACTGTCAAGTTTGAATATCAACCTTGTGTTCCACAAGGACACAGAACCATTCTTTGTCCTGCTCCAGGTATTTCAGTAAGTAGAAGGAAAAGTTCCAGCATTCCTAGTTATAAACTCTTTTTTTTCACTCATTCAGTGTCTCAGAAGTTATCCAGTTGCTCCCTCCTCTTGACATTTTAGTGTTCCTCTAATACTGGTATACAAATAGCATCTAAAACAAGAGTAAAAGTTATTCACATTGACATTCGCATAATGAACCATTATGAAGAAAGTGATAGACAAATTACAATCTCACTTGCTCAGATTCCTGGGCTTTAACACTTAGCAACCCATTGCTATTCAGTATTAGTCTACAGCAATTTTTTGCCGTGATATTAATTTCTTTCTTTCTTTGCACTAGGAGGACTTTTTACATCTATTTTTTTCAAAATAATTGTTTTCAGAAGTACCGTGGATTAAGAGTGCCCACTAGTGTCAGTTTCTGTGTCTTAAAGCTTTTTTATTCTTTTTCAGTAACTGACTATAAAAAAAATATTGCACTGGTACAGAAAACATTGAAAGGAACAAAAGGAGAAAGACTGTCTTTATTAGAGTTTCAGCAAAATATGGTTTTAAATTAAAGCCACTGGTATTCACTTACTTAGCTAATGTCAACCTATGGAAGAAGAGTATGCACTTCAAATAATGAATGTCTGTAAATCTGTACTCTGCCTAATAATTGCTTTCACGCCTTTTGGGATGTGAAGATAAATTAAGTTGTGATTTATGGCTGATACTTTGCAGTACTGATATCCAAAACATCAGATCTCGTTTAGATGCATAACAAAAATTTCTCAGAATAACTTAAATGGGATATTTTCATATGTATGTTAGTTGATATAATGAGTTTTGGGTAGAAAATAAAGGAGTCTTGCAATTATCTTTATTCTCATTTCCATTTTGTTAACAAGAAATAAAGCACATTGGCGGATACAATGTATTACTGTAATTTGAAAAGCATCATTTAGTACTTGTGCTACAAAAATGTAACATTTATATAAATCGTGATGTATGAAGTAGCCTCTAAAGGTGTGAGGAAGAATGAACTACCAGGGAATCAAGTTAAATAATCATTCCACAGCAACAAATAAAAATGACAGCCCTTTTTTTTTTAAAAAAAAAAAAAAAGGCAAATATTTTCTATTGAGTGTGTTTGTCTGAACATAGCATATTAAAATTCTTGCTCTCCCAACTGCAGATTTAAAAAGTAAGGAAATTTATGCCATGCTGAATGACATGTGTGTGCCACTCTCAATTATATCAACTGGAACGATGCCAGAATATTTAAGTTAAGAACTAGCCCTGCATTGTAGAATTTACCTGACCTGGTTATGCACATTAGGAAAAGTACTTGTTTAAGAGAAATTCACTTTTATGGACATAGGACTGGGCATGACTAATTTAACTACTTAGAAATGGAGCACTATATCATATCATTCTAGACAAGTATTGTAGAATTCTTACAAGAAAAAAAAAAAAAAAAAAAAGAAGCACACTCAACATTTCTGACATTGGTGAGATGTAGCAAGGCAAACAATGGGAACTCCACCACTGTTAAAAAATGAATCCTACCAGTCTCCACAAAAGGAGGAAAACAGTAACTATGACTGGTGGATAGAAAATATTTCATAATAATTTAACAAATACATAGTAAGGATCAGGCAATGCACCTCTTCAGATTTTTGAATTTTTAAAAAATTCTCATCCCTAGAATGAATCAGATTATTTGTATGTGGATAGGAGTAATTGACTGGAAACTGTGTATTTGCTATTTGGAAGTACCTTTAACCTTCTTTTTGTCATTTGCTTAGACCTAATGAACCTAGGTCATTACCAGATGCCTTTCATTTGTCTTGGAATTTGTCCTCAGGTGCTTGATCATTTGGTCTTCAGCCTGGATATTGTCAACAAGCCATCATGAAGAGATTGAACTTCTTCACTATGTACTTCTAAGGAGAGCAGCAAAAATCTTTAGTAAAATGAGTGAAGCTCACAAAAGAAGGACATGCAAGATGCACATTGTAAACATTAATCAAGTCATTGACCAGTAGTGATCTAATAGCCATGGTATAAGTACTGTGTTCATAGAAGACTTTGTTTTCCTATCATCATCCTTTTAAAAGATAATTCAGTTCAGGTAGCTATATTTAAAGAGAGTGGCTTTTAAAATTAATATATAAGACAAAGTGAAATCTTTCTGAGATATAAGTGATGATTCTGTAAGTTAGTGATATTACTCAATGGAAATAATAGATATATATGCCATAAGGTTTTTCTTCAAGGTATGTCTGAAAAAAAATAAATGGTAAAGTCCTGAGGTTTAGGATTCAACCCAGCTTTAAAATCTCTGCCTGGAATCATGTACTTTCATAAACTTCTCAAAGTCCCCTTTATAGATCTCCTCTGAACCAGAAATGAAGGACAGAGAACAATAATGCATTACAGCTATTATGGCTGGTAGAACATTATAAACAGTAGATGAAGCTCAATCTATCTTAGCCTCTAGAGAAGCGCAACAGGAGTGGGTCTGTAGAGTGAAAATGGTGATGTTTTGAGCATCATATAATGTATGTTTTAGGAATTTACTTTGGACAAGTTCTATTCTGAACTCATTAATTTAGCATCGCCTTAAATTCTGCAAATGTTAGCCTCAGGACTGTCCCAGAGCCCTCAGTAACTTGCAAAGGTTACATAGATATGCCTCAATTTAATTAACTGGTTGGGTGAAGAAAGTGGGCAAAAGCAGATATTGCAATATTATATACATCTCAGCCTTAAATGATCAATGATTTCTTTCACTTTTTTTGGATAAAATTATGCACACAGTGAAAATATTTAAGAGCAGACAAGTAAATGCAAACGGCATGATAAGTGAATATATAAACTAGTGTCAAGACAAACTTTAGACATTTTGAAATATATTTCAACTAGTTGGAAGGGGTTCTTTTCAATCCACTACTCCTCTGAATTATTTCAAATGAATCCTCCTGCTTTCTTTCAAATATGGCATCCCTCTTGTGGTCTCAAAAGAGTTGCTGCATTCCAGTGTTTGATGGTACACATATTCACAAATATTTCACTCTGCCCCTGACACTGACGCAGGTCCTCCACAACCTGCACATACTCTCCATACACTGTGTTTTCTTATTGTCTCACAAAAAGCTGCTCAGAAACTGTCTCCTCCAATAGCTGAACTCGGCACAGTAGATGTCATTGGTCTGCACTCAAGTTTTCTCTGTGCAGTGACTGGAATTGCAATTGCAGTCCAAGTGCCAGGCATAGAGCTATCTATCCTTTGATGAATTGTAGGTCTGTTAGGACCCTTAACATTGCAGGGTTAATAAAAACTTTTGCACTCAGAGAGTTAAGAAGCAAAGGAAATCACTTACTTCTACCTGTGACAACTTGTGGTTCCCAGAGCTATGAGCTCAAGAAGGCTCATCGCCCAGAAGGAACTCCTGCATCATCTGTCTGTACACGGTATCATTCTGGTCCACCTGTTTGCGGGACACACTTTCCTAATCTAATGACGTCAAAATATGTTTTAGCAGAAAGGTTAACTAGAAAGTGCCAGAATATTCATCACATCCACAGAAATAATATAACCTATAGTTAGTTCCACCTAGCTGAAAACTGGATTATAGAATCACAGTAAAAGACAGGTGATCCTTTATATTCTGCATTCAAATCTACTTTGAAGGATAAGAAATGTACCCTCTTCCTTCATTGGAACATGCTGTCCTAAGTAGTTCCCTATCACATTTCTCTGGGATTTAGGCTGGACTCTAAATCCTCTCACTCAGCTTTTGCATGAGGCATGCTTATATATAGTGTCCAAAATTTGATATTTCGCTTCAGATTCCTATGAGAAGTCAAAATGCAATTATATGAATAGCTTGTATAGTATGAATATGGTATTGTGACTTTTAAATAGCATGTCAAAGCAATCTAGATACTATCTGATGACAGAAACAACTCAATTTTCTTTCCTTATATACCCTAAAAATATTTTGCCCTCATGTTGTCATTAATGTTGTCCTTTTTAAAAATGTCAGTATTCTGTGCTGATTCAGCCTAAGTGAAACGGTTAGTAAGTGGTCGGGTTCTAGATGGATGGATATGGTGAATCCAGCCAACACAATCACAACAGACAGGTCTCTATATTTTACTATATCAGAACAACAGGACAAATCCCTTCTTTCATACTGTCCTAAATTCATTAAGGCATCAGATAGCTTAGACACAAGGCTTTATTTCAGAAGGAAAACACAAACTACTGCGTTTAAGGCACTTAAAATCATGAAACCTTTCATTTGCGCAATGTAAACTTGGATAAAATCCAAAGTGTCAGGAAATCTGGGGTTTTGTGCTTCAAAACACTGAATGTTATTGCACCTTCTAGTACAATATGTCTATCTTGTAGGTGGCATTTCCTTCCAGAAGCAAATTGTTTCTGGTATAGATGATGATATAAACTGTAATCAAACAGAAATATATGTATATTTTAACATATATCTAGGAGAGACTGCTGAGTTGATACTTGTAGTGAAATATTAGTTGCCTTATTAAAAACAGACTCCTCTGGAAAAAAAAAAAAAAAAATTCTAAATTGCTACCCCAGATAAATTACCACCATCCTTTGTGAAAAATTTTGGCTATAAATTATTCCTTTCTGGTTAATAGATTTTTTTTTTATCCCAAATGAGATTTAAGCTATCATCTTAAATAATAATTAATCTATTAACTGCTATTTAATGATCAGATTATTGCAGAAGTGCTTGATGCAGTGAATACCAATATTTTAAAGAGACCCAGGCTCATTTTCCCTCCAGGGAGAATGGCTTGATAGGGAAAATTTTACTGTATACAAATAGTTATAAAGATTTTGCATAAAGTAGAGGAAATTTATTCCTCAATGGTACCTTTTTAGGAGCTATGATAGCTTGATATCAGAATAACTTCATTTTTAATTTTTATCATTCTGAACCATAAAATAAAATTCTTAATTACTGGGTTAAATAAAGAAAGTGTTAGATGGTCATAGGTCTTGGCAAATGGGTGAATTGTGGGAGTTTAAAACTTTCATTAAAAACAATATTCAATTTAAGGGGATAGCTTCTTGAGAACAACCTTGGTGAAATACCTATCATTACAATGGCAAATATTGATATTTGAGGTTCTTCTTTGTCACATGAGTACCTTTGCTAAAGAATTTTTTTCTGGTCAAGCTTTTTGGTCCCTGGATCATATGTGGCCAGTTGCTTTGGAGAAGCTAGTATTGTAGACATGCTATTCTCTGCAAGAACATTCTATAGTTCTATAGCACTGTTTATCTTTCAAAGATGGATGTGGACCCTTTTTCCCAGCAGTTCCCTTTGACATTGGCGGGAATTGCCCAACGTGGAGTTGTCTTTAAGGCGTAGCTATACTGTTCTTGTTCACTCACATATCCTGGTCTCCTGGTTGCTTAAATATTAATTGTCTCTGAACTGTTTCGGGGAGTTACACAACTATTTCCTGCATGTATTTTGGGTAACAGTTCACTCCAGTGATAACACCCATTTACCAGTATGAATACGACTGCAACCAATTCGGCTCCTTCCAGACTATTAAGTTCTCAAGCAGTCTTGAAACATTCTTGGTGTGTTCAAATATCTTGTATGACACAATGTTTTTTCCTGTTTCAAAAACACCATGAAGCTTCCAATGACCTTCCCTCATTCCAAAGCTTGGAACTAAACCATCCCACAAAAATGAGAATTCTTTCAATGATATAAAGCAGGGGCAATATATAGGGTATTTCAAGTAGTAGCATGCAACCAGTCTGATCTAGAGAGGCTGTGAACAACGTAGACACCATTTGGATGCTCCCAGAAATGCAGCTATAGATCCTTACTGTATGTTATGAATAGCTTAAGAATTAATAATAGTTTTCATAGCAGCACAGTTTATTACATAAATATGGTCCTAGAGGTACCTGCTTATGAAAGTCTGGATCTTAACATATTTTTTCCTTTCTGTGAATGCAAAAGTTTTGAGCTTGAAACATAAATCAATATTTGTTTTGTTTTCTACTATAGCAGACTGTGCTACCCAAGGGGAACTGTCTTTCACCTTTCCAAAGATTTTATTACAATATTTAATGAAGGTCTATGATGTATCTTCTTTATTATATTAATTCCTACAAGGAGTGCTTTTGTACCCTGCAGTTCTTGTTTAGTTGTTTTGATCTGTGCCAGGCTGGTTTCAGTAGATCAAAAGATTATAAATTGCTAACTCCTGAGCTGATTGAAACATAACATCACTACAAATCCTTGTGATAGATTTTCTTGCATCAAAATTAGGTCAGCTTTATTACTTACTTTAAGATTGTTTCTTTTTGTATGAAGTGGTATTGACAAGAAAGCAAGTTAGTTTACACAGTCTAGTATAAAATCCTCATATACTTCATGCAGCCCTGGTATTAGATATGTTAATCATATTTTATCAGAGTGTACTAGGTGTATGTGACATCCTCTTTCAGAAGCTATCCTCCAAGCAAAAGCATTAATACTAATTTAAATCATAGCATATGTTAACATTAAACAGAGATTTATAGGTATTTCTTTCAGAAGAAAAGCTGGGCTAAAATTCTGAAAGTTATTTTTCTGGCAGAAAAAAAATCAAAGCAAAGAAAATAATAAAAAATAAATATTGTTTGAATGTCTCTCTGGCCAGAATTCTAGAATTGAACTTATAAGCATTTCCAGATACTTTGTTTTTACTAGCTTGATGTTTACACTCACTACTTTTGAATTACTGTATCTCATAAGAGAAAATTGAGTATAACTAGCTTCTGCCCATCTTTTCCCTTCAGCTGACGACTTGTGCCTGACCCGGCCCTGCTCATGTAACTGTATCTGTATCCATGACTAAAAGTACATAGGAAAATAATTCACATTAAATGTAATCCGGAACCCCACAATTGCATTTATAACACAGGCTTGGGGGTACGGCTGGGGCATAAATAGATGTGTGGTTTAGTACCTGAAACTGCTTGGCCCTGCTTTATCACTGTGAAAAATGTCTGCTGGATGATGACATATGAAACATATCTAATATGAGAGTGAAAATGAAAAGTAGTAAGGGCTTTCCAGCATTTTTGAACATTATTGTTGCTTCTGTTTCTGCTCTGATCTCAGTTTCTATGCTAATTGCCTTGCCTCGGCTTGGCATGCCTCGCCTTGCCTCTCCTCTCTGATAATTGAATTCCTCAGTTTTACCCCAATGCAGTAACCTGACCATTTCTTGCACTTATAAGCAGCTGCAAAACATCTTTCATCCTAGAGAATATTCCCTTCTCAATGTATTACGTGATTGGTGGAGACTAAAAAAATGTTGAATGGTTCTTCTAAACTTGAAAATTCTTATGATATAGTTGTCTAAAACAATGAATGTCCATCTCTGAATTTATTAGAAACAATTTATGGCGCTACTGTAACTTTGTTTTTAAAATAACAGCTCATACTCCAAGATAAAGCAGTGTTTACTTTGATGCTACATGTAAAAATACTTCCATGTCCCTCTGCAGCCTATGGAGGTTAATGATAGAACAGGAGGACCCCACGCCAGAGCAGCTGGATTACCAAAGGAAGATGTGACCCCATGGGTAGCCCATGCTCGAGGAGGCTCCTGGCAGGACGGGTGAACCCATGGACTGAGGAGACCATGCTGGAACAGGTTTGCTGGCAGGACTCGTGACTTCATGTGGTACCTGTGCTGGAGCAGTCTGCTCCTGAAGGACTGCACCCTGTGGAAAGGACCAATTCTGGAGCAGTTCATGAAGAACTGCAGCCTATGGGAAGGACTCACATTGGAGAAGTTTGTGAAGAACTGTCTCCCATGAGAAGGACTCCATGCTGGAGCAGGGGAAGGATGTGATGAGTCCTCCCCATGAGGAGGAAGGAGCAGCAGAAATAACGTGTGACGAACTGACCGCAACCCCTATTCCCCGTCCCCCTGCACCGTTTGTGGAGGAGGGAGAAGGTAGAGAAAACTGAGAGTGAAGTTGAGCCTGGGAAGAAAGGAGGGGCTGGGGGGGGAAGTTGTTTTAAGATTTGGTTTTATTTCTCATTATCCTACTCTGATACAATTGGTAATAAGCTAAATTAATTTCCCCAAGTTGTCTCTGTTTTGCCAATGATGGTAACTGGTGAGTGATCTCTCCCTATCCTTATCTGAGCCCAGGAGCCTTTCATTATATTCTTCTCTCCTCTGTCCATTTGAGGAGAGGGAGTGATGCAGTGGCTTTTGTGGGCACCCAGATTCCAGCTAAGGTCAAGCCATCACGGTGTATTAATCTACTTTTGTAACTTAACGTGTCATCCTAGCTATAAACCCCAACTGAGACTTTCTATTAATCATTTTCTTGCAATACAAAGATGACTTCTAGTTATTTTACCTTTATCTAGACTTCCTTTAATTTATTTTTTTTTTACTTTTTATTACCAAGTGTTCTGCTATATTCTTTCTTGCTATACTTTCAAAAACTGTTTATTCTTTCTCCTGCAAGGAGGGAGTTGCTCCTTCCTCCTTCTTTAATCTCCCTGAGAACTTTTTCTAGAAATCACCTACATATGACCCAATGTTAGCTAATGCTTTTAATAGAGAAAGGGACACATCTGAAACTCCCTACTTGTAATCATATGATCGATTTTTCCTTAGTATAGAGTTTGGTGAGACAAATTTGACCTAAGGCGCCTCAGCATTTACTGTTTCTGAATTGTTCTGAAATTTATACATAGTTTAAAATAGTCTACCTCAAAACATCTTATAAAATTTGATAGACTAAACAATTCAACTTTCAAACAAAACTTTTCAGAATTCTTTTGTCCAAAAAGAAAATGTTTTAGTAACAGGCGTGTTAACCACCATTAAAAGAGCTCTGCTCCTTTACAATGACCCAAACAAGTTAATTGCAGCAAAGTGCAGTACAATCCAACTTTTAAAACTGATGAAACTGAGTTCACTGCTAATGCTTTCCTGTTACATTGTAACTACATTACTGGTACCCCCAGAACTAGAAGATCAACACAGCATCATGATGTTTTTAATCTAAAAAACTTCAGGACTGAAGCATTTTCCACGTGTGAAAATAATATCAGTGTCCTAATATGTCTACAATTTTTTTTTCAATCTTATATTTCTTCGATTTATAATCACACATATCCCACATACCTTTCAAGGTTCTAATAACCAGATTCCACTAAATGAAACAATGGGCAATGGGCATCACAGATGAAAAATATTTTTAACTAATTATTAACTGTGATTCTTTTCAGTAGTCAAATGCAACTGTAGCAGTCACAGACTCACAGAATTGTTGAGGTTGGAGGGACCTCTGGATATTATTTTATTCAATCCCTCTACCCAAGCAGGGCTGCCTATAGCCAGTTACCCAGAACCATATCCAGACAACGTTTAAATATACCCTCAGAAGGAGACTCTGCAACTTCTCTGGGCAACTTGTGCCAATATTCAGTCACCCTCACAGTGAAAAAGTGTTTTTTGATATTCAGATGGAATGCTCTGTGTTTCAGTTTGTGCCCATTGCTTCCCATCCTGTCCACTGGGCACCACTGAAAAGAGCCTGGCTACACCATCTTTGCATTCTCCCCTCTGGTGTTTATAGATATTGAGAATATACCCCCTGAGCCTTCTCTTTTCCAGGTAAAAAAGCTCTTTCAGGCTTTCCTCATAGGAGAGATGCTCCAAACTTTTCATCATCTTCAATGACCCTCTGTTGGACTCTTTCCAGTATGTCCATGTCTCTGTTTTACTGAGGAGCCCAGAACTTGACACAGGACTCCAGGTGTGTCCTCACCAGTGCCAAGTAGAGGGGAAGGATCACCTCCTTTTAACAGCTGGCGATACTCTAGAATAATGCAGCTCAGAATACCATTAGCTTCTTTGCCACAAGGGCAGATGTCTGGGTCACCGTCAGTTTGTTGCCTACCAGGACTCCAATGTCCCTGTCTACAGAGCTGTTTCCCAGTCAGTCAGCACCGATCTTTAATTCTTCACTGGAAGAATTAATTCTCCATCTGAGAAACAGAAAGTGAAACCACTTGACTTTAGATGACCTTTTGCATCATTAGCTCAGGATTTTCACCAATATACTGTATGTCTATAGTGTAAAATAAAAGAGAAACCTTGGTGAACCTGAACTTGCACAATGAGTACATAGTTCCAATCAACAGTTCTGCCTAACTGTAAGATCATCCCATGTCTCTTCTTCCAAGGACTCCAGCTAGATCTCTCCAAAGCAATCCAGCACAGAAGTGGCTAGCTCTCAGCACCCAGAGCCACTGGGAACTGAGGCCAGAAGTTGTTCTCTGACTTTTTCTATTTAGCAATATTGACATAACCATAAAGATTGGTTCATGCTATCACAGTGGGTGTTATTATTTTACAGAATGATCCTGATATCCAGACTAAATTCTTTGATGCATTGGTTGAACACACTGCAGTATGTTAATATTGTATACCTATTCTATTACCAGAGAGTATAACATCATAAAATGCATAACCACATTTTCACCACTTCAGTGACAAATATAGCACCTTATCTAAAAATGTATTTGGAGGTGGATTTCAGCTGAGACATAGGACTTTGAACTGAAAGAGCTGAAGTTTGGGCAGACATTCTCTTATCTTTTTTGTTTGATCCTGATTTTCTGAGGACTAGAATGATATGGGATCCTAACTTGGCCAGCTTTGTGAGGTGAATCTCCTTGCACCTCATTTCTTAGACTAAGCATTATCAGCCAATGTATGTCCCAATAGGAGCGGATGAGTAAGGAGAAATAATTGATTCTAATGACTCAGGCTCACTTTTAAACACTTTTTTTGTAACAGAGTAATTCTCAGTGGATGCCATGGACTAGGTGGCCTATTAGCAATACAACACATTAAGAGCACTCAAAGAGAGCATCTTTTGCTTAGTTTTCATTCAAATGAAGTCCTCTTTATGTTCTCTAAGACTGTTTTATGCTGTGGACCAAATATAGCAAGGGGGAAATATTGGAAGATTTGCTTCAAAAAGCAACCTATGATCTGAACTAAAAAGCTAACAAACATTTACTACAAAAGGATCAGAAAGACCTTTGACCTCCTAATGTTAGGTTTCATTTATACAAAAAGTAGGGCAATGAGAAAATTCAGACCCATGTAATAAGACAATATGAGGATTAAAGAGTTTATTGACAAATCTCTGCTTACTGTGTTCTGTCATGCTGAATGTTTTCTTCCAGTCTTGCTCTAAGACAACTTTTATTGGCTTTGTGCTTTCAATATACTTTGCACAGTACAATCAAGGTTTTTTTCAGGAAGGGACTAGTCTATTTTCTCACTGATCTCGTCAGTAGTGAAACTGCTATAAATTCCTGCTCTGTCTCTCTGTATCAGCCTGAAAATACTTCTTTACTCCAGTGAATGCATAATATTTTGTTATTTACAGGCACTTCTATCTGACCTGGAAAGCAACAAGAGAAGACAAACACAAAACCTTCTTCTCTGCTGTCCATTCTTATCTATTAAAAAGAACAGAATACATATTTAATGTGAGCAAACAATTAGAACAAATGTTATCTAATATACCATTGGAGGAAAAAAAAAAATTCATAAACTTATAGAGCAAGATAAATATGTTTATCATGCCTAAAACACCAACAGCTTCCATTATAAGCATGTATTGATAGATCAACTTTTAAACCCTGTTACCCAGAGATATACTTCCCATTCATCTACAACATGCTAAATATCACCTGATTACTGTTAAGTCAAAACTGAACACATGGAATGAATTTATAAAGTGAATGAAGACATGCAGAAGTTACATTGGCCTTGTTTGTTTGTTTGTAATAGGATTCATTTCACTGCACTTACTTTGCTCAGCTGAGGAATAAGAATATGAATTGACTTTAGAACACAATGGTCAGTTAGATGTTTATTTCCAAGGGATAGATTACTTCTTGTTACTTGGAACTTTTTTTCTTCACCATATTAAGAAATCAGTAGCTGAACTATACAAAGCAAACTAAAACCCCAAACAATAAAAATTAAACATAGAGTAAATGTGAGGTACTCAAGTGGCAGCTCAGAGATTTAGTAAAATAAATTCTCCTGCATGGGAGTTCTGTGGCTGACTCATCATGGATTCAATGAAAAGTACCACATAATTTAAAGAAGTTAAATGCTTAATTAAATTCTACTCACTTTTGTAACGTTTTTGACAGAGCAATGTTTATCAAACATGGCTTTTAACACTATTTTTTAACACTACTTTTTAACACTATTGGAAAAAATACTGCATTGACTCCACTGCAAAAATGAATATTTTGGCTTTTTTTCCCTGTTTGTTCTTTTTCATGGTTTCCTTTTTTTTTTTTTTTTTTTTTTTTTTTTTCATAATTCCCCTTCTTTCTCAAATGATGTTCTTAGTGGGTCTTCTAGGCTACTCTTGTTGTCAGGATATCTGTCACCTGCCACAGTGAGGATCAGGCTGTGCACAGAAATTCATTTTCAGTGGACACAGGGACAGGTTTCTTGGCAGTAATGGTAGGAGGCATCTAAAATAAGAAGTGTCATCAAGCTATAAGAAATGGGCCCCAGGTAAGGCACCATTTATTGTGTCTGAAGCTTGAGCTTGAGAAAGCCAGACTCCTGTATTCGTCCTTTCTGTATTCGTCCTTAGACTGAACTTTAGGAAGGAATTTTTCACAGAGAGAGTGGTCGGGCATTGGAATAGGCTACCCAGGCAGGTCGTTGAGTCACCATCTCTGGATGTGTTTAAGGGACATTTAGATGTGGTACCGAGGGATATGGTGTAGGGGAGGACTTGGTAGAGTAGGGTAGATGGTTGGACTCGATGATCCCAAGGGTTTCTTCCAACCTAGACGATTCTATGATTCTATGATTCATTATTTTGTTGAACTTTTTTCCAGCTTTCCTTCCTTGTTTCCTTCCTCTCTTCCTTCCTCTCTCTTCCCCCCTTCTCCTTCTTCTCCTTCTCTTCATCCTTCTCTCTCTCATAGTTATTAGTTTCATTCTTTTATGCAATTAACAGGTTATTTTCTTTTCCACACACTGTATAATTCTGGTATAGCTTTTGAAATTGGCTTTCCCAGGAAGAAAAAGTAAAAGATACAAAGAGCCACCAGGCTCTTTGTTGCCCCACCAGGCTAGCAATTAACTCAAGTGCATACAAATAGGTATCACAATAATTCCCAAAATGTTCAACTTACCTCTTTTCTTCTTCTATCTCCGAAACTCAGCTTTCTGTTAACACAGAGTGAAAATCAGTGGTTAAAGAAGATTCAAAAAGTGTGTATGAAAATAGTCCAAAATAACTGTCAGTAAATATATATTTCAAAAGATCTATATATTTCAGAGTTCTTTGAAAAACAGTTTAGTATAATGATTAATACGTGTGTCTTGCCTCCATCACCTGAATATTCCATTTTTACCGTATGCCAGGAATCTAAGTTTCAAGCAGACATCCTAATGAGAGTGCATGCTGTGACAATCTGCTGGGTAAGCTACTATACGCAGAGCAATTTCATTATTTTTAATATACGTTGTCTGCCTATGAATACTTGATCTTTCTTTTTACTCCTGTCTCATCAAATGCAGGCAAAGATCCATGAAAAGGCAACTATTAAAAAAATTACCTGAGTGATACAAACTCCTTCTTAGCTTTGCATTTATAAGCCATTTTTTGTTAGTGTAATTGAATTTGCTGATAAGCACCTGGGACATTTTTTGTGTTGTTGTCCTTAGATTAGTAATGCCTTCTCCTAACCTAAGGTGCAACAGCAACTTGCATCTGTTCACTCTTCCTTAGCTAATAAAATTATTTTCTACACAAGATATCTTTGCTGTGGAGTTCATGTAGGCATGATGTTTTGAAACAGCAAGAATCAAGATCTGAAAGGAGAAAAAAATTACCTTTTTCTACCCATTGTTCCATTCTGCACATGATACCCTTCAATACCAATAGTTTATCATAAACAAGAGCATATTATAATTCAGCAGCAGTAAAACATTATAACTTTAAGGTAATAAATAATTATTTGACTGCCGCCTTTATTCTAACAAGTTCAGTTTCTTATGGCTTCCTTGGCAGATAGGGAAGAAAAAAAATATTGAAGAGAGGATATCCCTACAGTATGAGAACTGAAGCTTGGTACTGCAGCCATGCAGGGTACAGTGTCCCTCATACTTTTATGTAGATTATTCCAGGCAACTGCATTGTGCAGTCAACACAAGTCAAAATGGAGCGCATCTTCTCTCCTACTGAAACTGTAATAACTATTTTTAGTCAGTCTATCGTCACAAATATTTTGCTGCAACTATTCTCCTGATTACAAAAGCAATTTCAAACACCTCAAGAACAGAAGTGGGCGCTTGCTGAGCTTTTTTTAATCTAAAAGATTATTTGACCAAAGTTATTTTTGTCATCAAGATGGCTTTTTACATCTCCACAATTCAAAATATTTACCTAATTGAATATATGACTGACTGGAAGTCAAAGATTATCAGAATAAATATAAATATTACCTGAATTTTAAAAAACTACACAGTGCTATTTTGTAGAAGACATCTGAATATGCACTTAAAATCACTTCAAAGCATTGGATTTCTAAATTTTGTTGCAGAACAGTTTACCTAAACCTTTGATTCAAATTGAAATCAAGATGAGACTTCCATTATCTCTTAACCAAAAGCTATTGTTTCAAATTTGTAGCACCATTGTCGTATTTTTTATAGTTCCTCACTCCAAATTAATTTTGGCTATTAATGACAAGACCTAGAAATGCAAATCTAATAATGGCCATATATACTGTTTACTTTTATAAATTTGTTTGAGAGGAGTATTATATTGAAAATAGTTGGCCAAAATCATATTCAGCTGACATTTTCCCCAGATAAAATGTTTTCCTTAGAATATTTATTTCTTCCTCAATACCAGCTCCGTCTTTTTCTTTTTCCCCCTCTTTTGTTAAGGAGATGATTTAAGTAGTTCAGAATGACAGAATCAGGTGTAAATGATTACAGAAAAATGGCACCCAAAGGAAATTAAATTAGGTTTTGGAGGAAACTGGCAACTGAAAATTTCAGAACAAAAAAAAGGACACTTTTTTTGTATTGTGTATGCACTTTGTGTATACAACACACTTTGTGTATACAACACAAAGTTAATTCATTAATATCCTAGCCATGGGGTATTATGAAGACCAAAATTCCACAGGGACGTAAGAAAGGGTACAGGTAATTAGCAGAAAATCACTGAAAAACAGAGTGATTTTCCCCGGGGCCAGTACTGGGTCCAGTCTTGTGCAACATATGCATCAATGACCTGGATGAAGGTACAGGGTGTACCGTCAGCAAGTTTGCTTATGGTACAAACTGGGAGGAGTCGCTGACACACCAGAAGGCTCTACTGCCATTCAGTGAGACCTGGAGGGGCTAGAGAGTTAGGTGGAGAAGTTCAAAGGCAAGCGTAGCGTCCTGAACCTAGGTAGGAACAACCCCATGCACCAGTACAGGCTAGGTATTGACTTTCTGGAAAGCAGCTCTGCAGAGAGGGACCTGGAGCAACAGGTCCTGGTGGACAACAGGTTGACAAGGAGCCAGCAATGTGTCCTTGTGGCAAAGAAGCCCAATGGTATCCTGGGGTGCATTAAAAAGTATGTGGCCAACAGGACAAAGGAGGTCATCCCCCGGCTCTGCTGTGCCCTAGTGAGGCCACATCTGGACTACTGTGTCCAGTTCTGAGGTCCACGGTTCAAGAAAGATAAGGAGCTACTGGAGAGAGTCCAGCAGAGCGCTACAAAGATGATTAAGGGAATGGAACATCTCTGTTCTGTGGAAAGGCTCAGAGACCTGGAACTGTTTAGCCTGGAGAAGAGAAGACTGACAAGGGATCTCATAAATGCTTATAAATATCTAAAGGGTGGATGTCAAGAGGACAGAGCTAGACTCTTCTCAGTGGTGCCCAGCTATAGGAGAAGAGGCAATAAGCACAAAGTGAAACACAGGAAGTTCCATCTGAACATAAGAAAACACTTCTTTACTTTGGGGGTAGCAGAGCACTGGAACAGGCTGTCCAGAGAGGTGGTGGAGTCTCCTTCTCTGGAGATATTCAAAACCCGCCTGGATGCGTTCCTGTCCAGCCTGCTCTGGGTGAAATTGGT
The DNA here is from genome assembly GCA_013399435.1 of Arenaria interpres. Taxonomy (NCBI): domain Eukaryota; kingdom Metazoa; phylum Chordata; class Aves; order Charadriiformes; family Scolopacidae; genus Arenaria; species Arenaria interpres. The sequence goes on along the minus strand of VXAK01022699.1, from coordinate 25,091 downwards.
TTGGCAAGGGTGTTGGACTAGATGATCTCTGAAGGTCCCTTTCAACCTCTATCGTTCTGTGATTTTGTGATTCAGAAATCAGAGATAGTTTTAATTTAGGGAGTACCCTAAACAGTAAACTGTTGAAAGTGGGAAAAGTTTTTGGGGATGCATTGTTTTCTATGTCCTTATACTCTTCCCTAGTCAATCCTGGATCTAGATGGGCCTTTGACTAGAACTAGAAGGATGTTATTAATTTCTGTCTAGTAGGAAATTATTTCAAGAGCTGTCAATTTCTGTACTTAAAATACAAAAAAATGTTTCAAGTTATTCAATTTGATTTTGATTCTCATAAGAAAAATATTCTTTAGATATCTGCAATCTGAATGTTTGCAATCAAGAGCTTCCAAGTGGAAGGAAAAAGGCAGACTGGCACAACAGAGTGCTTATTATAGATATGATGTATAATATGTTAGGAGAGCTTGGTTAAATAAGATGCAACATTGTCTGTGATCCAGAAAAGAAAAGATTTGGAGACTTTAATGTGTCTTCATATTAACCTATTAGTTTCCTGATAACCCCTACCACACCCAGAGATGTCATAGCTCTCATCTGAACCACAAAGTTTGATTTCTTCTCCACAGAAAGCAGGTATTGGGGATTGGAGGATTCTTCTGCATGTTTAGAACTGACTGAAGTACACAGTTGCTACCCACCAGGCTATATATATATGCCTAGGGATTCAGAAGCATGCTGTCTCACCATAAATTTGAATTATGAATTTACCTCCTGATGATTTCTGTACAAGCATGAGTAATTGAGCATACAAAGCATTCTCTGTGCAATGAATTTAGGTAAAACAGAAGACATCCAAGTCTGTGGTTTAGATAAATCCAAAACTGTACAATTTAATTTACATATAATAAAGCCATACAAACTGAAAACATCTTCACCACAACAGGATTTTATTTCATTGCATACAATTAAAGCACCACAATTATAAGGAAAGTCAATATAAAAATGTATTGCACCTCATTATGATCTCCAAACCAAATTATGTGGTGTATATTTAGTGTGTATACATATATACATACATTTATATTTATATTTATATATACATACGTATAAACACACACAATATTTAACTGAAAGTGTTAAGTATTTTGTAAAACAGAAAGATATAAAAGATTTATTTCTTTGTAATTCACATTAAAATAAGGGTAAGTATGCTTAACAAATAAAAGCAAGTACACAACAATTCTTCTGCTATTTGAACCGGAGAAAATATCACCTAGAAATGCTAATAAGTAGGGAGAAGTTGCAAGGAAAGATAGAATGTTGGTTTCTTTTTTTCTTTTTTTTTTTTCTCCAAGAAAATTACGAATTTGAATCCAGAGAGGGATTCATAGACATAATGTATTCATACACGTTGCATATGTATTTTGTATTTGTAGAAGCTCATTGCCTACCATAACCATTTTCAGCTCTCTGTTTCAGTGGTTAAAATGTCACAACAGGAGGAAGCTCACACACTTAAATAAGAAAAAAAGAAGTTCATTATTGTGCATTTGTGCATCTATGTGTTTTCCCATTTGTTTTTTCCTGAAGAAATAATTTATTTTGTCAAAAAGCTAAAAGTAAAACAAATGTAACTTACATGAAATGTTAAGCTCAGAAATGGAAATAAAATACCGATGATCTTCAAATCAAGTGGGGTACCATAGTGGTCCATCCTGGTACCTGTCCTGTTTAACACTGGTATCCAAAACCTGGTTGAGGAAATGGAATGCACTCACATCAAGTTTGCAGGTGACACTAAGCAGCAGGTTATGAGTCAATACATTGAAGGGTAGATTTGCCATCCGAAGGATCCTTAAAAGGCTGGAAAATTTGATTGACAGGAAGCTTATGAAAGGGCAAATGCAAAGTCCAGCACCTGGGACGTGTGATATGATGCAATGAAAAAATATCATTTAAATATTTTGAAGCTTTAACAAATGTCCAGCTTTTTTTTTTTTTTAAATCTGATTGAGAAGTATTTAATCAAAAGAAGTCTGTAATAAAGCAGGTCTTAAAATGATGTTTCTGAGGTCTGAGAAGAGTATCGTAATTGCTGATCCATCTCATCTTAATTTAGTCTTAATTTAGTCTCCCAAAGTTCCTCGTCAGGACAAAACAGAACTTTATAATCCAGACAGCTACTTGCCAAAATTGTTGATCAACTACAATTTCAAAGTGTCCTCTATGAAATGTATATTTCTTTTCCTTCCCAAAACAGGTAATAGACTGTGTTGGTCCTGAAATCAACTTGAACAGGTCAGCATGCTCTATGACAGTGCCACAGACTTCATATTTTTCTTTATTTTTTTGAGAAGACAGTTCTAATATATTAAGAACAAAGTCACCGACATATAGCCATTAATGTATAGACTGTTTTTCCTCATAATCTAGACTTCGCAATACAATAGAGAGCATCACCTACCTTGAAAGCTTTCTTATTATTAAACATTGCAAATAACTGAATGAAGATACTCAACACATTTGCATGTATTTCATCTCTTAAACATTTATTCTTAACTTCATTAAAATTATCTGCAAGATGCCAGCTTTATTTAGAAGTCTACCTTTAAACAGTTAGCTGTATCCTAAAAACTTAGCAATGTCAATCCACTACCACTGTGCTTTGTATTATCTTTGGTGAATTAATCCTCAGCAAACTAATGATAATGGTTGCTTTATGTCTAAATCTTAGTTAAAAAGCGTGAACACTAAGATGGATCAGAACACTGCAGTAATTATTTGGTTTGCCTATGCCAAGATTTATGTTAATTCTAAACATGATCCTGTCACATAATGCCAGAATTTAATGTCAAGAAAGGATTATACATAGATTAGCTGTCTTATTTTTAAAAAAAACCAACAAAACAACACAAAAAAAACCCCACAACAAAGCAACACAAAAAAACCCACCACCCCAAGACCACACACACATTCCCAAATTTATGTATGAGATATCACATTGTCAAACCATTTTTATAAGCACTGTACAGGGTGTCTTATAAGATAGAAGAATTAAATATATTGCATTTAAATATCATTCAAATATGTCTACAAGTAACTAAGGTAATTTCTATTTTATGGATTACAACAAATAACCTTAGAGCTGGGTATAAATGATAGGAATAATGTGAAGAGAAAATGTGAGGAGTATACTCAGGAACACATTGACATGGCAAGTATGCTATTTGCTTAGTGACATAAAACTGGTTTACTAAAATATACTTTATTAGGGTGTGTTAAAATGATGGTCCTCACAAGCTTATAATGAGAAACAACAGGTAATGTAATTCTTAAGTGGGATTTTAAAGGGATTTTTGTGTATTTTGGCATACCTTCTGTATTAATTTCCCATTGTACACATATATCACTCTACATATGAACTCAGTTAAGGATTTAATTTTCACCTCTCTCTTCTTTAACATTACCTTTCACCTCTCATTTTGCAAGAACAGACCTTTCTGCTTTGGTGTTGCAAAAGTAATGTTAGAAAGGAAATTATTCTTCAGGTTCACCGACCTGTCCCAAATCTCACTGAATTTCTTCTGAAAACATTTGTGACACTCAACCCTTCAGGGGCAAATGACTAAAACTAAATAAGTTGTCCTTTTAATGACTTTGTTTAAATTTTTATCTTAGGTTTATGTGGAAGAAGTAATAGATTATCTCTAAATTCTCTTGAAAAATGTATCCTTAAATTTATTTTCAGATTTCATATGTAGATTTTTATAACACAGATTGTTTTCAATGCTTCAGCGCTAATTCTATTTGAATTAACACTGATTTATTTATGTTTTGCTAAAAGCTTTTGACTGCAAAATTGTTTTTATATTTTTTTTCATGTCTATCTGTTTTATTCTATTTGAAGACTTATATCAAAATACTAGATGAAAAGGCATTTAACTTTTAAGTTTGGTAATAGGATGATGGCAGTATTGATGGTTAAAGTACAGAAAGGAAAGTTTCTAACATAAATATCTATAGATTATTAGCAAATCTTTACAAAACCAATAAAAGTGTAATTCTGGAAACATTTTTTAAGCAAAAATCCCCATGCTTTATCACCTATTGCACATTTCTCTTGTGTACAATGCCCAAAGGTATAATTTAAGTAGAAAATGTGTAAAGGACAAAAAATTCAGACAGAAGTCAGTGGAACCTGAGGAGTAAGCGAAAAATGAGCACATCTTTTACTTGTTCATTTTATGTATAGGGATTTTAATATGAATTCTCTGTTCTTTCTTTGTCAAAGGTACATGGTGGAGAGGACTTTCAGCCTTGACCTTTTCTAGTAAAGGTTGGTGGTATTTTGCCACAGATTCACACAGGTAGAAGATGAGGCTACAAACAAGGAAGTTACTGGAAGAACTGTAACATCAGTTGTGCTGGTGTCTTTGGGGTTTTTTTGTTGTTTTTGTTTGGTTTTGGTTTTTTCCCCCAAATCTTGCCTCTTGATAGCTTTTAGAATTATTTTTTTTGCATTTACGATGTGAGACTGAAAAAGCAGAGTCTTCTCTGAAAAGAATATTTGCAATATGAATGCTTTGTATGATCAGAGTCAAAAACTTAAGGTGTTTTTTTTTCTTTTTTGGATAAAAGTATTGTGGAAAATCAGCTCTGAAGCCAGAAGTCTTTAATGCTCTGTAAGATCAGTCTTCCTGAACTGAAAATATAATTTTCTCTAGACTTGAAAGAAAGATGAAATGACACAAACATTACCTGAGGTGACCAACCCAAACATACTAAAATGTGCCACACTGCATACCCCAAAATAGGTCAGATTCGTATAGGAGGAAACCCTAGCTAGGTTTCAAGGGCAGAGTATTTCTAGTTGTACCTTGCCTTCCAAATGAAATTGGGCTAGATTGGATCAATTCAGGCTCCCAAAAGATCCCCTGATATCTAATATTATTGCTTCTTTGGTTTAGGTTTCTGTAATAGTTCTCAGTATGCATGTGCATGTGTACAGATAGATTGCCTTAAAGGACTCCTACTGAAGGAGCATCTATCTTACCATAGAAAATGGTAATATTCACTGATTGTAGTCACATTAAACATCACTAAATAATTAAACATTAATTGAATGGCCTTGTTTGTGTGACTGTGATTAGGACTTTGCTGCTTTTTCTCCCTGACAAATAACATATTCAATTAAAAGTGCAGTTTCAAAGCAAACTATTCAAAACTACTGAACTGAAACTACTCATGTGACTAGATAAAAACGAGAAAATAATTCCTATGGTTGTCAGTGGTTTTAGAAAATTTTATCATAAATATACAGTTTAGATTTAAAGCTTTGGATAAGTTGCAAAGTGATACAGTGCATGAAAAGCAACTACTGATTGGTGTTTCAAATTTTCATTCCATAAACAAAGAGTTACAGTATTTTGGTGGTGAGGTGGGCTCTGTAGTCAAAAGTAAAAGATTTATAAGGAGACATTTTTATTTTACATTAAAGCAGAGTGCTCTAATCATTGTGTGTAGGACAACGTTTTCTGTGTAGTTTCTTTGAATATCAGTACATTTACTCCTGAACTTAAGGTACATGTAAATAAAAAATTGGGAAAAAAAATTACTGTGAATCATATATAATATTTCATTATTTATATATCTTTGCAGTTTAAAGAAGAAGATAACAATAGGACCAATAATTTTGGAGAAAGTTAAAAATCCCTTTTTTGTTCACATTTCAACTGGCTAAAATTATTACTCCCACCCCCCCCCCCACATCG
>VXAK01022699.1:3418-19288 GCA_013399435.1 Arenaria interpres | reverse complement strand
TAATTTATGGGAAGGCATTGGAAACATTTTTGTCTTGGAATAAAAGATTACAAACACTTCATTTGAGAGTAATAAACATTTTTGACTGGCATTCTTAAATATTCTACTGAAGTAAAAGCAATATGCATTTGATAGAACGAATATTCATGCTCACTGGTATATTTAATGTATTATTTACCTATGTTATTTAAGTAATTCTTAGTTTCACTGTCTCTCTAATGTGGAATTGAATCATGCTCTATTATTTCAATTTTATGAGCTCAGCTAGCCAACAAAATTGAAAATAAAATAAAACAAAGAGGAAAAAAAAAGGAAAAATAGCATTCAGGATATTATTTTATTTTTAAATTCTTGTCATATAGCAACTGGCGCTGTGACCTCATACCCATCATGTTTGTGTTGCCTGCAGCTTGAAAGACTTCTCTGAATCCAACAGACTTACAGAGTTTATGTTTCTACTCAGTGTAATTGGGCTTAAAAATACATCTTCATTTTCAGACCTAGTTTGTTGTGCATTGGTTCCTCCGGAAAAAAAATATCTTTTTTCCTTAGGGAGGTTTTTGTTCGTTATGCAGGCTTTTGTCAGCCATATATAAAAGAACATGTTTCTAATTTCTGCTGTTGTAAGTCTCTGATATTGAAAATCTATTTTATTTTCTTTATCTAGCATTATTTTTATTTGCATTTAAGGGTTTGGAAAAATTCTAAAATATTTATTATCTCTTCTTAAGTGACTTTAAAAACAGAATAGCCTTTAGTTTCCCCTTTTTTAATGAGGTTTACTAAAAAAGAGTTTCAAGTTAAGCTAGTCTCCAGCTTCTGAAAAAGAAGTCTTCTCAAAAGCTTAGGAATCTTAGGACTTTTTTACATGTAAAATTTATTTCTGCCAAACTGGCATATATGTTTTATTTTTTTTCCATTAGATTTCTCTGTCTCATGTATGCTATTACTGAAAAGTAGAGTTTAAGATATACTGTCACTTCAATGAGCAACAACGCATCCTAGTGACTTTCAGTATGTCAAGACAAGAATAAAGCTTGGTAGAGAGGGAAGAGGGACTGGGAAGAGGCAATCCAATTGCAGAATAGTTCAGCCTAATATATGTAAGTATTCTATAAAATTAACAGGAAATCACTGAGTCTTCAGATTTCATTTTGATACATTTTTTGTTGTTTTTAATCATCAATTATGTCTAAAAGTTTTCATAAAAATTTCCTTTTGAATTTACACTAATAAATATGCTATGGCACCCTTATGACTAAATAACCATATTTTACACAGGTGTATTTTACATAGCTGTATTTCACATAATTAAATAGAAGATAAATTTATTATCAGAAATCATATCTGACTGTAAGACCAGCTGTCCTGTAACAGTGACTTCTGTTGGCTACTTGATCAATGCTACCATCTCAGCTTTTCAGAAATAATAATTCACTGTTGTATTGGTTCTGGCTGGGATAGAGTTAATTTTCTTCATAGTAGCTTGTATATCTTTATGTTTTGGATTTGTCCTGAAAACAGTGTTGATAATGCAGAGTTGTTTTTGTTATTGCTGAGCCGTGCTTACACAGAGTCAAGGACTTTTCTGCTCCTCAGCCCACCACATCAAAGAGTAGGCTGAAGATACACAAGAAGTTGTGAGGGGACACAGCTGGGACAGTTGACCAAAAACTGACCAAAGGGATATCCCATACCATATGACATCATGGTTAGCAATAAAAGCTAGGGGATGAAGGAGGAAGGGGAGGACGTTTGGACTTACTGCGTTTGTCTTCCCAAGTCACCATTTTGCATGATGGAGCTATGATTTTCTGGAGATGACTGAACACCTGCCTGCTGACAGGCAGTAGGGAATGAATTCCTTATTTTGCTTTCTTTGCATATGCAGCTTTTGCTTTGCCTATTAGACTGTCTTTATCTCAAACCACAAGTTTTCTCACTTTTACGCTTCTGATTCTCTCCCCCATCCCACTAGGGGGGAGTCAGGAAGTGGCTAGTTAACCCATGACAATAGTGTAAAATGCAAATGATTTCAGGAAAAAAAATGGGCAAAATTTGAAGGATGATCACATGCAGGATACCCTCTTAAAGTTGATATAACTTTAAAACATTGTGATAATAAAACAGGAGGTTGAACAGAGCGCTCTGCTCCCCTACTTAGAAAAATCATCTTATACTGTTCAGTGTGAGGCCTTGAGAGTGGGAAGATGAGCTCCATTCTCACCCGTCCTCTCTAGAGTGCTCCTGGAAGTGCTCAAGGAAGCACTGTCATGTCCATTTGTGGTTCCATCCAAATCTCCTCCAAATGATTTTGTTCGACCTTCAGAAGCACAGCAAAGTTAACTACAAAAAATATAATCACAAAAACACTGAGAATTTGAACTACCATGACTCATCACATTTAAAAAGCAACCAGTGTAAAAACATAAGATTCCTTAGACACATACAATAGAGACAAGTTTCAGGTCAGGAAAATGAATCCCTTTCTAAGTATTAAATCTCTGAAAAATGAAAGACTTCAAGCTCATACCTTCCTTATTGTCTTCCACTGACTATTTTTAGTGTTTATCCTCTTTATGTCTTAGCTTTATGGATCCCATTCTCTGGCACATAACTCACCCTATACATCCTGCTTAGCAATTACCTTACCTATCTTACTCTCGAAGAGGATTTCTAGAGTTAGATATAGCAATAAACACTAACAATATACTTGAATCCCTTTGGCCATGTGTGTTGGGGTTTTGGCTCAAAGTGATATTCTGGTTTCTACTGAAACTCTGACCACCTCTGCTTCTGGCAGGCTGACTTCGTTTGCAGAATTTTTTTGGAGCCTTGATTTGTTTGGAGGAAAGTAAACTGGAATTTCTACTCCAGGCATGCAGAGAAGGCACACCAGCTACTGATGGTGGCATCAGAATCTGAACCATGTCAACTACAAAATACATTGCCATTCAGTGTTGGAAACCCGATAAAATCTCGTCAGAAATAACATTCAGGGAGTATCAATGCCAGGGCATTAGCCCTAGCTGCTTGATCTGCTGATCCCTATTCAATGCTCCAAATAACTTGTTATTGTAGAAGTATTTTTTGTTGATTTTTAGGATTCATGGATATGAAAAACTCCTTTCCTTAGTTTTTCCCTCAGCTAATGGTAAAAGTAGTCACTGGAAAGGCATAACTTATTAGGAAAAAACCTAAAAGATTCTGAGAAGTCATTTCACTACTGGAAATACATGTAAGATGATGTAGGAATACTTGGACTCATATTCTGGTTTATAAATCCTATAATTAAATTGAGATACATTCTCTTCTCATACTCTGAGAACTAAGGAATTGCTGTTTGTGGTGGGTTAAACTTCACTGGCCACCAGGTGCCCACCAAGATGCTCTCTCACTTCCCCTCCTCAGTAGTTTAGGGGAGGAAATAAGATGAAAAAAAACCCCCAAACTCATGGGATAATAAAAAGGCAGTTCAATAGGAAAAAAAAATATTAATAAAAAGAAAAAACAACACAAAAAAAGCAAAAACCAAAGGAGATTTATTCCCTACTTCCCATCAGCAGGCAATGTCCAGACACTTCCTGGGAAGAAGGGCCTCAGTGCACACAGTGGTTATTTTGAAAGACAAATATCATAATAATGAATTTCCATCCTCCTCTTTTCTTGTAGCTTTAATTGCTGAGCGTGACATCATATGGTACAAAATATCCCTTGGGTCAGTATGGGTCAGCTATCCCAGCTGTGTCTCCTCCCATATTCTTGCCCACCCCCAGCTTAGCAGCCTTTGGTGGGAGATTGAATAGAAAGCCTTGATACTTTGTGAGCAAAGCCAAGCAGTAGCCAAAACATTGGTGCGTTACCAACACCGTTCTACCCACAGGTGCAAAGCACAGCATGCGGTGCTATCAGGAAATCAACTCCGTCCCATCCACAGTCTAACTAGACGATAATTGATATATCACAAATTCCTTATTAAGAATATCATAGCTTCTTTCTGTTCAGAATAATCATGATGTATGATCATAGAATTTTCAAATTGTTTCCAAATTTAATGCTGACTGAATGTTGTGTAGCTGTTGCTAGAAAACATTTCCTTTAGCAGGATTTTGTGCCATTTCATCAAATTTTGTTGTATTAATTCCCTCATATAATCTCAACATTTTAACTACTTAGGCTGATCATTACTGAAATATTGTTGGGGGCATGTACCATTTACAGTACATTTTGTACATAAATATGTATACGTATATACAATATTTGACTTTAGAATGAATTTCTCTTAGCATTGCTGTATTCTCCAGATTGTGAAAACTACATGTAGCTGTACTGGTGTTCAAAGTAGACCTTTTAGACAGTTTGCCTGAATGTCCTGGAGGGAAAGCTGTACATTAAAACAAAAGCAATGAAAACCTATAAGAACTACTGGTCTTTTGGGAGACGGGAGATGTTCAGTAAGCTTCCTGTGTAATTATAAATTTCCAGCATTTCTTAGCAGTCTTCTGACTTTGATGGGAACTCATTCCTCCTACGGAGCAGGAGGAATGTTTTAGTTTACTTCAAGTAGTTTAACTGCATGAAGTGTCAGGGTTTGTTCTTTTCCTCCTACTTCTCAAAGCTGAAGGCACCTTTTGCTCAACACTACAATAGTGGATCTCCTCCAACTTCTATATTTTCTCTATCTCCTCTTTTCATTCATTTTTCCTGGTTCTTAAGAATCTAGTCCATAAATAAGGTTTTTTCTTGGGGTACTCTGCCTTGTATTCTTACTGTCCACATACATACATGGCAAAACTCTCCTATCTGAACAAAAATAACTGGTGTCCATGGAAGACAGCCAGTGCAAGTGTGTCCTCTTGTCTGAATGTACTTCAAAAAGACTACTGTCTTTTTTTCCCCTCAAATTTTTAATTATAATTTCCGAAGTAACTTATTTCTCTAAAAAGCAGGGATCTTTTTTCCACTGATGTTCATCCCATTAATATTTCAGACTGTCAGTCTGACAAATTCAGAAATAACTGGAATATTAAAGGAACAAGGGGAATTACTCTGCATGCTTTCAAAATGCATGAGGACTGTGAAGTTCTTTACATGAAAAAGGCAAATCAATCTTACTTTATCTTCTCTAACAGCAGCAAAGGTAAATTACAAAGCATGTGGCAAAGACATAAATTAGCAGCTTGCAAAAATTTATCATTACAATAACTGTGTCAATCACATTAAAACCTTTAAAGTACTAATATCAGTTTTAGGAAGATGTCTTGTGGAATTCTGATTTACAATGTAGTTGGTTCTTCCAGTCAAAAATGTATTTGTTTGGCTTCAGTTTAAGTATTATGCTATGTGAATACTAATAACATTACTTTAGAAAAATAAAGGCAAGCCTAATCAATCACATCATTACGTCATGCAATCATTTATCTTGCCTATGACAGCAATAAATACTTGATTTATTTAAAAAAGACAAAATGTATTCATACAACCAAAAAGTACAATAATTACGCTAGTGTCTATAAGTGATCAAAACTATAATTTTTGAAATCAAAGCAAGAAAAAAATATAGAATCATAGAATGTTTTGGGTTGGAAGGCACTTTAAAATCATCTGGTTCCAAACCCCTGTCATAGGCAGAGACACTTTCCACTAGACCAGGTTGCTCAAAGCCCTATCCAGACTGGCCTTGAACACTTCCAGGGATGGGGCATCCGCAGCTTCTCTGGGCAGGCTGTTTCAGTGTCTCACCATCCTCAGAGTAAAGAATTTCTTCCTAATATCTAAATCTGCCCTCTTTCACTTTGAAAGCATTACCCTTTGTTCTATCACTATACTGCCTGGTAAAGAGTCCCTTCCCGTGTAGTAATTCCTCTGGCTAATGTGTATCTGGATAACGGATCCAAATGGTGGATCTGTATAACAACCAATGAAACTGAAGCATTTAAACTGCTTGATTACCTCACATGTTTGCTCACTCACTAGTCCACAACATTACATTTCCCAACAGAAAGGTATTTCTTCCAGCCAGAGTTGTCATCTTCTTTCCAGGCCCCCTTCTTTTCTCCAAGTTCATTTTTTCTTTACAGGAACCCCAGTTTTTGGCACCAGCTCTACTTTCTGGGTTGTAGTCCCTGGCTTCTCCAATACATAATCAGTCTATCAGTGGGTGCTTCTCTCCCATGTCTCTTTATTTACTAGATAGACATTCCAGTATTGTTTAGTCCAGTTGGTGCAAAATTTACAACTAACCTGTATCCATTGCAGCTAGCAAGTACAAGTCTTTTGCTTGAGAGTTCAAAAGCTTAGTTCTGGACATTCACATGCCCTAACCCCTAATAATTGCAGCCTGTTAACATTGACAATTCAAGGGTTTTCTTCAAATATGACAGAGGGCAATCCAATACTTCCTAAAATTGGTAAAATTAAACACCTTCTAGAGGTGCCTATAGCTCTCCATTCACTATAAAAAGGGTCCTTGCAGTCTAGATAAAACTCAATACCTAAATATTAGATGGCTAAAACACTGATATACCAGGTATTTTGTGGGTTGAAAATGTAATTAAAGATCACATTACTAAGCACCTTATATAATTTCCTAATTTGTCACACTTAATTTTGAAAATATTTTAATTTCCTTCTAAGAAGTGTACATGTGATTTTATGCTTAGAATTTTTAATAGGAAGCTTGAAAGAATGCATGATGTTCCAGCTTCAGACTCTAACGTTCTCTTTGAAGTGGTGAATTTAAATAATTGATTACTACTTAGACCTGCATGAATATGGTTTCGGTTAACTTCCAAATGTTTCCATTAATATAATTATTGATACAATATTTATTTAAAACAAAATCTAAGTCAAAATCCTTTTACATACGATATAAATATTTATGTTCTCATCTTTTAATAAAATACTTGACAACAATTAACTTGGAGTTATTTATTATGGAACTGCAAGTTAATATGACTGACAAAAGCTACTCAAACCTTCTCTGCCGCCCTTCCCCCCATACATCTCCATAAAAAAGGAATTGCTTCAAAACTGTATATTAAAAATAATTCCTAGAAAAACATACTTTGTGTCATTTGTGCTATGATTATATCTTTAACCTCAGGACCTATATGTGTTTATTGTTGTACAAACATAAAAGGAAAGAATGTCTCTACCTCAATAGATTTATAGTTGGTGTAATCATAACATAAATGATGAGAGGAGAAGGATCTAAGCTAACTGTCTAGATTGCCTATGGCATAATTAATTTCATTTTGATGTATACATTACAAGTTAAGGGAGGAAAATCCTATTTCAAGAGTTGGAATTTGGGCATCTAAATGTAGACATCTATCTACATTAAATTTATGACTATTACCAGTGAATAAAAAATAATGACGGTAGAATTGCAAAAGCTGTTAAGGATTTGAGGAGTAGATTCCAAATTCTTTGCAGGTGTGCATGGGGTGTGTGTGTGAGTGTATGTGTGTTTGGACCACACTCCTGTACTCAAGAGAACTCATTACATCTTTCCTTCACCTCCATCAACTCTCTACTTGGCAATGCACAGTAATCCCAAAGTTGGCTGAGGATTTCAGGACATCAGTGTAACCAAAGTGAAATTTTAAACTATTAAAATTAATTCTTCAGACTCTCTTGTATCTGTTTTTATCACATCTCCTGTGGAAGAATATAATTTCATTCTAAGAGAAATTTGCTAAGAGGAATTAATTTTTCAAACATTGGCTTCTGAAATTTACTTCTTGCACCCAATCATTTCTGGTCATACCCAGAAGTTTCAGAGACTTGAGAATCATTTCAGTTTAATATCTCCCATGTGTTGAATTCGATTCACTACTCCCATGTTGAAATCATATATTTGGTTTCCATTCTTTCCTTTAAGATAGGATGACACAAAAATTCAGCATTTTCTTTCTCATTGACTGTGCATGGAGATGGTGAATTATGGGAAATGGGAGATCAGACCAAACTTCATTCTCTGCGAAGCACATTTAAGTCCATTTCTTTGGATCCTAGGGTAGGCATTCTGACCACTTAACTTTAGGTTCCTTTGAAAAGTGCTGATGATGGAAGGAATATGTGTAAAGCTCTCAAAAATCTCCTGGCTGTAAACAACAAATCTGTCGCAACATTTAAATTCAATAGAAACCAATTTGTACTGTGCTGCCAGGCTTTTAATAATACAGATTCAGCATTAAGGGTGATGCTAAGAAGCCGTGCCAGACCATGGTAACCTCTCCCAGGAGTTCTGAGATTCAAAGATATTGAGGGAATGTCAGAATCATCAGTATATAAAAGGGGCTTATAAGAAAGATGAAGAGAGAATTTTTACTAGGGCCTGTGATTACAGGACGAAGGGCAATGGTTTTAAACTGAAAAAGAGTAGGTTTAGATTGGACATAAGGAAGACATACTTTACTAGAAAGGTGGTAAGGCACTAGAATAGGTTGCCCAGAGAAGTTGCGGATGCCTGATCACTGGAAGTGCTCAAGGCCAGGTTGAACGGGGCTTTGAGCAACCTGCTCTAGTGGAAGATGTTCCTGCCCATGGAAGCAGGGCTGACCTAGATGATCTTTAATGGTCCCTTCCAAACCAAATTGTTTTATCATTCTATGATTAGATCACATGCAACATTTAAGAACACTATATTTTCTATCAGCTTCCAAACTGTCGCAAGCACTTCAGGAAAAATGGTCACATAAGTATGTATCTGTAACTTTTCTCATAGCTGAACACAAAAGTAAAAACCCTAGGAGAATGACGCTTACTTATTTTGGTTATGAATCTGAATGGCAGAGAATGATTTGGAAATATATATGCTCCAAAGAGATGGGTAGTGATAAAAGAATGATTTGCTTTGAAAGAAAAAATGTCAAAATTTATTTTGTTTATCTATATCACTATTTTGCATAGACATAAACAGAGATTAGTTCAAAGTATCAGCTGAGATATCTGGTAACAGACTATTAGAAATTTCCACCCTCCAAAAAATCTCTATTTTTTTGATCGAGTGCCTGTATAGTACTACATACACTAGCAGGCAGTGAGGATGATAAAAAAAAGCAAAATTTCTGTTGTTTGTTTCATCAAAGCCTATTTTGGATTGTCTTGCTAGAAAGCAGCACAACTTAAACAAATAAGTTCTGCTAGAAACAACAAAAAGTAAATGCCATACAATTGTTTTTTATATTACAAATACCTAAGCAGATTTATGGTATATCCTTCCCCGCCCCCAAATATTTGTCAGTTGTTATGAATAAATTCATTTCAAATATAAACACTACATTCCACTCAAGGTTTCTTTCTCAGAAATATTTTCCGGAGTACTTGTAAGTGCTTGGAACAAAGAACATTCCAGATTGATGTGGAGAAACTGTAACTCTTTGCGGGGAAAAAGCCCCAACCCCAAAATAACACCTTAGCAGGTGTTTTACTAATAAGAACAAATGTATTTTAACCAGATATTGTTACAAAAGCACCCTAAAATTCCTGAAGAATAGCAAAGGAGAAGAAGTTATTAACTTCATGTGCAGAAGAATCTGAGAGCTGAATACGCTCTGGCAAATTTGCTGAGGAAATTTAAAAAAAATCCCATTCCCACTCTTCTGTTGTCTAGTTTTACATAATGCACATTCTTAATCAGACACAGATACCTACTTATCTACTATCTGCAATCCAGTTTAAAAAAAAGATAATGGAAATGTTCACAGATTGCAATACTTAAAAGCAAATCTCATAATAGTTGCCAGACAGTCAAGTCTAGGTAATGATATGCATCCACTGAAGATAATGTATGATAATATATCCAATCCCCAAAATGGATACAGGCTGGATAATGAGTGCATTGAGAGCAGCCCTTCAGAGAAAGGGTATTGCTGTATGAAAAACTGAATATGAGTCAGCAATATGCGCTCGTGGCCCAGAAAGCCAACCATATCCTGAGCTGCATCAAAAGAAGCGTGGCCAGCAGGATAAGGGAGTTGAGTCTGCCCCTCTGCTTTGCTCTGGTGAGAACCCACTAGTGTACTATGTCCATCTCTGGAGTCTTCAGCACCTGGAACAGGTCCAGTGGAGGGCCACAAAAATGATCAGAGGGATGGAACATGTTTCCTCATAGGACAGGAGAGAGCTGGGGTTGTTCAGCCTGGAGAAGAGAACGTTCTGGGGAGACCTTATTGAAAACTTTTCATAGTTAAAGGTGCCCTACAGGAAAGACAGGGACAGACTTTTTAGCAGGGCCTGTTGCCACAGGACAAGAGTTAGTGGTTTTATACTACAAGAGGGTAGATCTAGACTATACAGTAGAAAGACATTTTTTACAATAAAGGTGGTGAAACACTGGAAGAGGTTGCCTAGAGAGGTAGTAGAGGCGGTAGACGTGCCCAGAAACATTCAAGGTCAGGTGGGACAGAGCTCTAAGCAACCTTATCTAGTTGAAGATGTCCCTGCTCATTGCAACGGGGTGGGACTAGATGACCTTTAAAGGTCCATTCAAACTGAAACTATTCTATGATTCTATGATTCTGTTCTAAGTTGGTTGCTGCCTTTTGCAACTTCCCATTCCTATTGAAGAATGTCCTTGTTATTTTTCTTCAGAATTTGTAGTCAAATAACATGTTTCTACCAAATTGTTAACAAATCACAGAATCACAGGATCATATGGGGTTGGAAGGGACCTCTGGAGATCATCTAGTCCAACCCCCCTGCTAAAGCAGGTCCACCTAGAGCAGGTTGCACAGGAACTTGTCCATGTGGGTTTTGAATGTCTCCAGAGAAGGAGACTCCACCACCTCTCTGGGCAGCCTATTCCAATGCCCTTCCACCCTCAAAGTAAAGATGTTCCTCCTCTTGTTTAGGTGGAAATTCTTATATTCAAGTTTGTGCCCATTTCCTCTTGTCCTATCCTTGGGCACCACTGAAAAAAGGACCAGCCCCATCCTCTTGATACCCTTCCTTTAAGTATTTATAAGCATTGATCAGATCCCCCCTCAGCCTTCTCTTCTCTATACTAAAAAGATCCAAGTCCCTCAGCCTCTCCTCATAAGAGAGATGCTCCAGGCCCCTAATCATCTTTGTAGCCCTCTGCTGTATCGTCTCCAGCAGTTGCCTGCCCTTCTTGAGCTGGGGAGCCCAGAACTGGACACAGTACTCCAGATGGGGCCTCACCAGGGCAGAGTAGAGGGGGAGGATAACCTCCTTCGACCTGCTGGTCACACTCTTCCTGATGCACTCCAGGATGCCATTGGCCTCCTTGGCCACAAAGACACATTGTTGGCTCACGTTCATCCTATTGTCCACCGGGACTCCTCGGTCTTTCTCCTCAGAGGAGACGAGACATCTCCTTTNAGGAGATGAGACATCTCCTTTAGCAGGTCAGCCCCCAATCTGTACTGGTGCTTGGGGTTGTTCCTCCCCAGGTGCAGCACCCTACACTTGTTGTGAAACAAGTACACCCTTTGTTGAAGTACATCACGTTCCTCTCTGCCCAATTCTCCACCCTGTCCAGGTCTCGCTGTATGATGGCACAGTCTTCTGGTGTGTCAACCACCCCTCCCAGTTTTGTATCGTCAGCAAACTTGCTGAGGGTACATTCCATCCCTTCGTCCAGGTCATTGATATATATTTGGAGAGGACTGGACCCAATACCAACCCCTGGGGAACACCACTTGTTACGGACCTCCAACTAGATTCTGTGCCCCTAATCACGACCCTCTGAGCTCTGTCTTTCAGCCAGTTTTTAATCCACCTCACTGTCCATTCTTCGAACCCACACTTCCTAAGCTTACCTATGAGGATGCTGTGGGAGACGATTTCAAAAGCCTTGCTGAAGTCAAGGTAGACAACATTCACTGTCCTCCCCTCATCTATCCATTCAGTCATGCCATCATAGAAGGCTCTCAGGTTAGTCAGACATGACTTCCCCTTGGTGAATACATGTTTACCACTTCTGATAGCTTTCCCTTCCTCCATGCGCTTTGAGATGACGGCCAGAATGAGTTGTTCCATCATCTTCCCAGGGATGGAGGTGAGGCTGACCGGCCTGTAGTTTCCTGGGTCCTCCTTCTTGCCCTTTTTGAAGACTGGGATAATAAACCTGCTGAAAGAGACAGTATGACTATTCATCCACTTATGAATTTGAAATATCTTCTGCTGGTATTCTCCTGCAAGTCAGTTCCTCTGATGTGTGAACTTTCCTTTTAGTTCTTGCATAGCAACAGCGATGCAAACACTTATTTTTTCAAGAATAATCCTTTTGTTACTGGATCATCTAGCTGCCACTTAGACTCATTATGAGGCTCTTGCTTCTGTTGTGATTAAAACAATTTTATTTAGTAGTATTTTTTTCTCATAGAATTTGCCTCTCAAAGTTTTTTTTGGCATGTCTCATATCAGGGAACTGTTTTTGCTTTTTCAGTCCCAGACTCCTTTTACAATTTTGTAAGATTCACAGTACAGAAAATGACCCTACAGAACAATTTTTTTAAATATCAGAAATAAGACAACAATCAACCAGTCATTAACACACTTCCAGGGCCTCTAAATATCTACTTTGATACTTTCTATGTAATCACTGTCATGATTCAGTTTTACTTAGTTTAAGATCTGATGCTATTGAAGTGGCATTGGGAAAAGCATTAGCATAGTGAATATTTGATACATAAAGAAAGAGAAGATAATAGAAATACTTGAAGGAAAAATAAGCATTTCTAAAGAGGAGACCTGGATGCTTTATGATTAAATTTTCTGCTTTGACACTTTTCAATTCTTTGAAAGCTAGTGATAATAAGGAAAATTACTTCTTAGTCTGAGCAGCAGTTTAAATGAAACTAATAAGACCTAAATAGTGCAACTTTTATATGTTAGTTAAATACGGTTTTATCTCTTAGAGCTGAAGTGGATAATGAAACTTGTTACTTAAGGGACTTATCAGAGAAAGTGGTAATTTTGATAAGTTTATGTTACATGTCTAGGGTGTCAGAATTACATATGATTAAAATGTTGCTACCATGGCTAAGAGGGACTCCTATGGGTTATGAATTAATACTGTCTAAGGGAACAAAAAAGAAGTTAATAGATACTCCTTTTTCTCTTCTTTTCAATTAGAGATAAAAGTGAATTTCTTTTTCTGTTCCAAAGTGTCTCAAAACACATTTTAAATTATCTAAAAAGACCTAGAGATAATTCTTTAACTTTGTAGTCTGTTTAGATAAGCAAAACCAGTTACTGTTAGATAATACAGAAAGATCCTGATGCAAGCCTTAGGGTCAGACACTGATGACTGCAGAGAACTACTTTTACAAGGGATGTAAAGTTCTAAGACTGTTTTGAGCAGATGTACATGAAAACTTGACTGACACGAACAGTGTCATTTGGTGTCACTTGGCTGAAGAGAGGTGATGGATCTTAAAATCAGAAGATAACTATAAAAGAACACCAGGCACCAAGTACTGTGAACTGAATTAAGAGAAGTTGAACATTTGCCTACAAGGTAGAACATGAACTTTAGACTGTGCCTGCAGCTTTCTAAATATACATAACAATGTGTCTTTCCTGAAGGGTTCCCAACCAGGCTTAGTTCGGTGAGATGACTGTTCGTTCTAAAATTAGTCCTAAGTCTTTATTTGTCTCTCTAGGTAAAAATATTGACAACCCTAAGATAGATTAACTTTATTTAATATTATAGAATGTCTCTGGATACTGAATTTTAGTTATTTAAATTTGTTATCTGTACAAAGTTTAACTTTATATTCATTGTATGTTTTGGTAGATTGAAGTGTCTTCAGCACCCTGATAAGCGTGTATTATAGTGATATTTTTGACAACTCCAACTTAGACACAGGAAAACCATCTGGAAAGTGATTAGTTTTAATTAAAGGAGGAGCAAAAAGTGGAAAAACTTGAGACAATCTGCCATTTTGATGGCACCAAGTGTAGAAATCCTAGAAATTGCATATTTCTCAGGAATTTTTGTGTCTGCAAGGAAACCAATCAACCAAACAAAAAATGATGCTATTGAAACCAAGAAAACGGTGAAGTAATACCATTCCATGTTTTCTTCAATGATAAAAATGGAACATAATAAAAGAAATATAATGTTATGAGTAATACTGATATGCAGAATTGGAGAGAAACTTAAACTTCAGACTTGAAATGATTTGTCATTTACCAAGAATTGCTGAAAGCACCAATTATAGCCCACTTCTTTAGGGTGATTTTCAGTTCATTTTAACCAATTTCTTTGTTAGGGAGCATAACATCAATCTGGTGCAGGTTTCAGTGTTTGGCACACGCTAAACTAATTTTTAAAGATCATTAATGAACCCTATAACCAACATAGTACCTCATATTTATACTGATCACAAATGTGACAATAATCTCATCTCTGTATGCTATTCCTTTCTCTAAAGCCAATCATATAACTTTATGTTGACTGCTAGAATAGTGTTGCAAAAGGTGCCTGCAGGGATGGGTGACTGTAGCAGGCATATAGCTTTTCTTTTTGTGCTACACATGCAAGAGATAACTGAAGATTCAATCTTCTCTTTCCCATCTCATTACGAAGAGGGGAAGAGGTGATGTGTGTGTTTCTGGCCTTTGGACTCTCTTTCTCTGCCTCAGAAACACTTGAGAGCAGATATCTGCCTACAGCCATAAAAGCTATTAATAAATTACAAAAGCTCAGATCAGCAATAACATTTTGCAGTTCAGCCAGGGTTTGCAGCTTGAGAATTGCAAATACCTTGGGTCTGCTGGTGCGAAGTCGTGCCTTTGGGAAGACATTCTAAAAATTGTACAGGGGGTGTAGCCTGACATGAAGGCAAGGAAATAGAAGCTTACAATGAGAATTCTAAGGTATATTTTTGTATTTTTCAGAACTGACCTAAGCATTTAGATGCCTGAACTCTAAGTGCCAAAATAACTTTTCAAAGAACACAAACTCCTAACCCACTTAGAATGCCTCTGCATCAGCGTTTTAGTTCAAATCAGGAGTGCACTTTGAAGTAAATCTCCCAGTCGCCAACACTCCCCAAAACCCTGCCCCTTGCTATCCTTCATGTTCAAGAGCACCGACTCACCCTCTCAGGACTGTAAGGACCTCCGCAGGCTTGCCTTGGCCTGAGCTGGTTGCAGTTCATTGCAACAGTCCTAGAGCTCAAATGACTGGTGCCAGCCCTGCTGTAGCTGAAGCCCTGGGAATACCACATGTGGTGAAGCTCTGACACTCCTTGGCTGTCACAGAGTAACAGACAATCAATCTTTACATTAGGCTGTGTGTGATTTTCCACCTTAAGCTGAGGCCCAGTGAGAAGAAAGAATAAAAAAATAGCAAACATATAAAAATAGCCCCAAGTAGCCACTGGGTCTGTGAAGTAAGGAACTCCACTCCTAGCCATGACATCATAATGTGACTCATTGACTGCAAACCCTCCCTCCTCCTCTTCTGGAAGAAAACCGTATCCATCAGTCTTAGAACCCAGGGGAGCAGCAAAAGAGTGAGCATTGCACCACAGAAACGAAGGGTGTTTATGCATAAAAATTTGAACTGTATTATTATTACTGAGATTTTTTTCTTATTATTAATTAGATAATGTGGACTATTAGATGGTTAAAACATTAACTGGATAAGCAATATATTTCTGTTGTCATATGCAGAGTGTGGTCCCTTTTGCCCCAGCACTAACTGTTTTGTTCCCTAAAGTGCTTGTTCCTTGTATATCCTGTACTCAGCACTGGTGAGGCCCCACCTTGAGCAGTGTGTCCAGTTTTGGGCCCCTTACCCAACCTTACCCTTACCAGCTGGGGTTGTTCAGTCTGAAGAAGAGGAGGCTGAGGGGAGACCTTATTGGTCTCTACAACTACCTGAAG
>VXAK01022698.1:44649-78255 GCA_013399435.1 Arenaria interpres | reverse complement strand
CCTGTGTCTCTCAACCCAGGACGCCATGTGTGTGTATATAGCAAATTCAACTAAATAAATTTGATTTTTCATCAGAACTGTAAGTCAACTGCTCAGTACATTAGCTGCCTTTAAATGGCTGTTCTTCAAAATTTGCAAAAACCGCTAATTTTTCAAGATTGTAAAAGTGTCAGGTGTCAGCACCTGCTGAATGAACTAATAATGAGTTTGTGTGGAAATCTGGCAGCCAGACCTTTTGAAGATTTGGACCTGTGGTATTTTCAGCTCTGTCAAAATGATACAGGATGTAGCTCATCAGCTCTTCCTTTGGCCTGTCGGCAGCTTAACTGATTCACATAAGCTTAAATTTTTCAAAAGAATGCTAGAAAGACAGGTAGCTCAGTTCTTTTTAGGTCTCTGAGTTGTATGTACTTAACTGCTTCCCTTATTTACTCTGAAAAAGTTCAGTCTGAATTTTAGTTGGGTCCATTTGAGGTGTTTCTGGAGTCCCTCAGGTGAGTGTTGAGAGCCTTGGGATGCGATGTGTGGATCCGTGGTCTCCCTGGTGGTTACTTGTGGGGATGCATGAAATAGAAGGACCACCTCCTTTCCAAGAGCTGTTTGCTTGCTGAGTTCACACCTAAGAAAACCATCTCTTAACTTGTAAACTGAGTACCTTTCATAGGAAAGGAGGAGTTAATTCTGTACCTAAAAAATGACAAAACCCACAGTACCTGTTGGTACTAAAAGTGAAAGCCTGGGCTAGATTAAATATTTCAGTGGGACCCTAATTTTGTTTTTTTGCAGTAGGTAATATTGAGACTAGCTGGGATTCTGCATGCATGTGGTGACCGTTGTAACATCTGAAAATGAACTGGTGAATTGGTGAAAAACAACTTGGTGAATTCCCTTCTCTTCAGACATTGACAGATAATCCTGGCAAAATTTGCTGCGCTGGAAGTGATCCATTTTAAAAAGGAGCACCTAAATGAATTTCACTGAATTTCACTGAATTTTTTAGAGTTGGAAGGGACCATAGAGATCATCTAGTCCAACTCCCCTGCCAAAGCAGGACTACCCAGAGCGTGTCAGAGCATGCCACTCAGGACTGCATCCAGGCGGGTCTTGAAAATCTCCAAAGAAGGGGACTCCACAACCTCCCTGGGCAGCCTGTTCCAGGGCTCTGTCACCCTCACCGTGAAAAAGTCTTTCCTCATATTCGAGTGGAACCTTTTATGTTCCAACTTGTGCCCATTGCCCCTTGTCCTCTCACTGGCAACCACTGAAAAGAGTCTGGTTCCCTCCTCCTTCAGCCCGCCCTTGAGATACTTGTAGGCGTTAATAATGTCTCCCCTCAGCCTTCTCTTCTCCAGACTAAAGAGTCCCAGCTCTCTCAGCCTCTCCTCATAAGGGAGATGCTCCAGTCCTTGAATCATCTTTGTAGCCCTACGCTGGACTCTTTCCAGTAGTTCCCTGTCCCTCTTGAACTGGGGAGCCCAGAACTGGACGCAGTATTCCAGTTGTGGCCTCACCAGTGCAGAGTAGAGGGGCAGAATGACCTCCCTTGACCTGCTGGCCACACTCTTCCCTATGCAGCCCAGGATTCCGTTGGCCCTCCTGGCCACAAGAGCACACTGCTTGCTCATTGTCATTTTGCTGTCAACCAGGACCCCCAGATCCTTTTCTTCAGAGCTTGTCTCCAGCAGGTCCATGCCTAACCTGTATTGGTGCCTAACATTCTTCTTCCCCAGGTGCAGGACCCTACACTTTTCCCTGTTGAACCTCATGAGGTTCTTCCTTGCCCAGCTCTCCAGCCTGTCCAGATCTCGCTGGATGGCAGCACGGCCCTCTGGGGTGTCAGCCACCCCTCCCAGTTTGGTATCATCAGCGAACTTGCTGAGGATACACTCTGTCCCCTCATCCAGGTCACTGATGAATATATTGAACAGCACTGGACCAAGTATTGACCCCTGGGGGACACCACTGGTTACAGGCTTCCAGCTTGAACCTGCTCCATTAATCATTACCCTTTGGGTCCTGTCACACAGCCAGTTCTCAATCCACCTCACTGTTCCTTCATCCAGCCCACACTTCCTCAGTTTCCCAATGAGGATGTTATGGGAGACAGTGTCAAAAGCCTTGCTGAAGTCAAGGTAGATGACATCTGCTGCCCTCCCCTCATCCAACCAACCAGTTATAGCATCATAGAAGGCTATCAGATTGGTCATACATGATTTACCCTTGGTAAACCCATGTTGCCCACTTCCAATAATCCCCCGCTCTTCAACTTGCTTGGAGATGACATCTAGAATGAGTCTCTCCATTATCTTCCCAGGGACAGAGGTGAGATAGGGAGAAAGTCATCTTTGCTTAAAAAGAGCAGTTCTGTTTGCGTAACATTGCTTATTTTTTGGGCGTTGCTGTGTCTTAATCTCTAAATCATTTAGCATCGTAGTTCTGTAGAAAGTAGAGTGTAATGAAATGCACAATGGAAATTGGAATCACCAATTGGAAAGTTGGTGTGGATTTCTTCTGTCTTTATTTAACAAAGTGGAATTAATTGGGAAACCTTTTAAAGGCCAAAAAAAAAAAAAAAAGGGAATTGATACTGTCTTGGAACTTTGTGCTTGGTTTTAAATTGTTTCTTTAATGTACAGCTGAGGAATGTGTGCAGTGAGTGTGTGTGTTTTACATCGGGATTAGTCATCGTGTGGCCGCTGTGTTGCTGAATCCTGACACACATGCCAAAGATTGCTGTGCTGTAGCAGGAATGGGAGCTGATGTAACATAAACAGTCTGTCTGCATACTTCATAAACATTAGTTCTAGTTGGGTCACTGTCACTAATACAAACTGTGTTGTTTCGAAAACCTAAGTTAACCAGAGATCGAGGTTTGATACCACAGAGGACTGTTCTAGTGCGGTCATACGCTGTCAGTTACTGTCAGGGCAGTGATTCTTTCCCTGCCTCGGAAACTCCACTCCTTGATAATGTGTTAGCGAATGCTTGTCCTCTCTAGGATTTTGCTTTTTAGGTTTGAAGATGAAAAGAGCTAAAGAAGTTATGTTGATGTGAAAGTATCAACCTGCAATAGCGATGTGGTGTTACCCCTTATTAGCAAGGCAAGTGTCCTTGCGGAAACAAGGACAATCCCACAAAGTTTTCATGCAAAAGAGAACTGGCTTCGTTGCTTGGAGGCCATTGTATGATAAAATAATTGAAGTACCTTTCGTACAGGATTAGGCTTTGTACCACGTGGTTGACCCTCTGTTTTACCCAGAAGGGTTACAGTTCCTCAGTAAAAGATGCAACATAGCAAAAGCATATTTGTAGTCTAAGTAAGAGTTGGTTATGGATAAATAAAAGATGTAGTACTGGAATATAGTGACATCGTTTTCATCTTGTAGGTGATGATGAGCAACTTGAGCTGTGGTGTCACAGAGCATGCAGATAATAAATACTTGCTTATCCAATTTGTTTTATGTGTTGTGTTGTAAAGAAGCTTTGGAAAATATTCTTGTGTTAAGACATGGGAAATTTCATTCAACGTTGTAAAAGCTTTTTAATAAATTTAAAGAAATAATTCTTCCTTGTGCAGTTGACTTTATTCTTAATCCGTAGAAGACTTTCCTATGATAGACCTCTTCTTCAGTAAATATTTAATGCACAAGCTGGACATGGTTTCCAGAAAACTACTTCTTTATTATTTTTATGCAGCTGTGGAATGTACATCCTGTTTTATCTCCTCTCTAAACTCAGCCTTCTAAAACGTGGAGCTTTTCCCTGCCAGGTTAAGGTGTCGATTTCATATTACCTCCTAGGACAACTACAGCTTTCTTGCTTAAAACACAACTCTGATGCGTGGGATGTTGGGCGTTTCACTTGAAATCATCTTGAGTTCCCATTTGGCTTAGGCAGCGGTGAAGTGGAAAGTATTAGCAAGTGACATCACTCTGCCAGCATTATGCATTTTCAGTCAAGTTCCTGGAAGATAAGTGTTTATTCTAGAAGATGAAGGCACAGATTACATTAGAGGAAAAAATGGAAAATTTATGCATGACATAAGCAGAAGAGCTCAAATCATGTTTTAACTATGTTTTGCATTAACTTTTCTTTGGGAAAAATGTCCATTTCTTGATGGATTTCTATACATGAAAAGTATGGATAAATACATTTTGTTTCCTAAGCAGCTGTTTAGTGTAACATTTCTTTTAGAATCTTAATTGTTCCGTTATGTTTTGAAATGTAGCTTTTTTACTGAAGTCTATATTTAAGTGCAACTTTCCAGATTTTAACTTCCCAAAGTTACAGAGCTACGATGCTGGGAGGTTGTATGTATTTTGTTTCTTTCCTCTTTAATAGCTGAAGCTCCCTTAAATGTCTGGTTACAGATGACACTGTCTAATTCCCCCCCAAATCAGCTTTATATATAAAACTAATATCTGGAATAATCAGTCAAGTTTTATTTTTGAAATTTCTGTTTCATTGAGATTTAAAGTTACAAGTGTTAACTCTTACTTGGAGTGTCTGTCCTAATTATTCACATAGTCATGATCTAAAGCATTAAATTAACCTTCATAAGTATAGTTTGGGGACCCTTCTGAAAATACATCTGCTGTAATCAGGTTCTGCATGTTACGAGCTAACTGAAGCCTCGTGCCTTCTTTTGTTTTGGTTTATATTTTATAGACAGTGGAGCTCAGTAATACAACCTCTGAATACGACAAAATAAAGCAGCTGTTCCATCAGACTATGAGAAGCTACAGCATCCTTAAAATACGGAGGATTCAGAATCCATCTCTCTGGAAGGTGTTTCAGTGGTTAGTATTTGTTTCCTTATCCTTACGGGGAGGGAGTCTCCAAGAGCTGGTGTCCTGTATCTACTTCCTAGGAAAGGGAAGGCATTACCACCTGTGCTTTAGCGTGACTGCTGTGTCCTTCTTCGGGGCGGTTTCATGAGTGAAATTAAGTGTCTAAGACTTTCCAGAGAATGCTGTGCTCCCAGAGGGAGTTTCCTTTTGCTTGGCTCCTTGGAAGATGAGGGTGGGGGATGGACAGAAAGACATGAATGATGCAAAATTGAGATAAGGGTATAGGATGTGGAAATAGTGTATAGTCGCTGGGATTGAACACTAACTGCCTGCTGCACGTGTGTTCTCTCTGTTACAAATGTTTACCATCAGACTATATGAAATGCTTGCTAAGAAAGAAGTGGACAAGGGTAAAGGGTGCTTAGGCCTTTTTTTTTTTGTTGTTTTTTTTTTTTTCTTTTTTTTTTTTTTGTTGTTTTTTTTTTTTTCTTTTTTTTTTTTTTTCCCTGTCTGATTTATTTAAGGCTTTCTCAAGGTTTGAGTACCTTTGCTGAATGTAGTTAGTGTTGACTGAGAAAGGATCCCTGTGCTTTAACTTAATGGTCTCTTGAGTTCCGGAGCTCCTTTCTGGTTTTCAGCATCTGCACCGGTGATATTGAACTCCAAGGACTTACGCTCTTACAGCACTTAACAGATTTCACCTAGTGCTAGTGACAATAAATGACCGTGTTCACGTTAATTTGGTAGCAGATTAAGCTGTTGCGTAGAACAGTTGTCTAGTTTAAAACAAAAGCACTGATACTTAATGGAAGTATTCAAGGACCGTATGGATTGGTAATGGTGAAGGAAAACACTGCTGGATAAGTACTTTCACCTGTGAAGTGCCTGAACCCAGGAAGTTACCAGCTAATAGTTTCATAAAACCATCTAGTAAAACTTAAGACACTTCAAAACATGTAATAGTGCGGACTTTTTATCCTCCTCCAATGAGATAATTAAGCTGACCAGAGAGAGTTTAACATTGCCAAGTTCTCAGTGAGCAAATTCCAGTCCGTTGCTCTTAGCTTCTGATTTCCGCAGTTTAGAGTTTGGAAGGATTCTTCTCTCCCTGGCTCTGCTTACTTTGTAGCTGATTACTTCCTGAAGAATATTACTGTGTTATCTGCTTCAACAGCTTCTGAAAACCTGTGGGATGCCTGGATGCTGGGAAATGGTGATGGGAGATACTAGCTGAGCTTTCCATTGTGATTCCTCTTTTGATGCTGGTCGTAGCTGGGTCTGACTCTGGCCTAAATCAGTAGGTCTTTAGCGGTGGATGAAGGCTTAGTTTCTCTCCTTCTGGCTCTGTCTCCTCAGCTGCACTGATCTCACCGAGGGGCAGGAGCTTGAGGTGAGGGCAGTTTGAGTTCGCTAGGGCAATGAAGAACAAGCTGCCTCTGGCTTTTACCCACTGCTGGAGCATGGAGGCTCTGGTTAGAGCCACCTCCACTCTGTGCAGAGAGTTTGAGGGTGGGAAGGGACAAGAGACGTTAAAGCAGAACTAGTAGGACCCTACAGAACTAGTAGGACCCTACAGAGAAGCAGAAATGGGGACTGTAATAGTGTAAATGCTTACTTAAATTCACTGAAGCAAGCTGGAATTATCTAGAATTGCTGGGCAGTGGTACCAGTATATTGCTCATCTGGTAATTGTTCATCATACTGCTAGTCTGGCTCACCTCCCGAGCTGAGAGAAGAGAAAGCAGACTGGAATCTCATCCAACCAATATTTACAAGTACATGGTATAATTTTATATTTTTTTCCCCCCATGGTTCTAACTCTCCTCCCCTGCATTTTTCTGTTAGGCAAAAGGAGCAGATGAAAAGGGAAAATGGAGGGAAGGAAGTAAATGAAAAGCTTCTCTTCCACGGAACCAAGACCTCCTTTGTGGAAGCCATCTGTGTTCACAACTTTGACTGGAGAATTTGTGGAAGCAATGGAACTAGCTATGGAAAGGGTACGTAGGAAGTGACTCCGTGTGCTAAACATCTACTTAGACTCCCCTGATACTACAGCAATAGAAGTTTTGAAGTCTTTAACTACTGAGGGTGAAAAAAAGTGGTAAAGAATTGATTTTATGCTCTTCCTTCCCTCTGGAGAGGGCAAGAATTTGCTTGGTGCAGGAGTAAGTCTTTTCACAAGGTCTTAAGCAAATTAATATAGGGATTTGAAACAGCCTGTGTTGCTGACGTGGGACCTTCTGAAGGCTCAAGGTCATAATCTGAACTTGCCAGAGAACTGGCTGCTGGTCTTCATGGCAGGGAGCAAGAAGGTTGTGCGTTCCCTCAAGTATGATTGTGGAAGGTCCTTGTGTTTTCTTGTCTATCCCTCTCATCATAACACACATACCTGTAGTGTTTTTATATGTTTGGAGGTTTTTTAAAATTATTCCTTAAATAGCGAATTCTGAATGGAAATTCTGTGGTGAAATCCTTTCTCTTGTAAAAATTTCTATGGTACTATGTAAAGTGAGTAAGAGGAGACCTGAAAGTTGGGTCAGATACCTCCTAAAAAGCAAGGGGATGCTCAGTTTTCGCCATCACTTTATACATATTCCTTATAACCGTGTCTCCATATCATCTTCTAGGAAGTTACTTTGCAAGAGATGCTTCCTATTCCCATGCCTACTGTCAGTCTGCAGCGAAAACAAACACCATGTTCGTGGCTCGTGTATTGGTTGGAGATTACGTTCGAGGCAATGCAACCTATGTTCGCCCCCCGGCAAAGTCATTTGATGGGCTCCGGTTTTATGACAGCTGCGTGGACAATGAGTTAAATCCCTCCATTTTTGTCGTCTTTGAAAAATACCAGATTTACCCAGAGTATATGATAGATTATAAGGAGGAAGAAAAATGTACTCTATCTTAGAGGAATCAGAGCTGTTTGTATTGCTCATTTTCACTATTGCAGGTGTTCTCTTATTTGGTGACCTCTTTCTTTTTAATACGATCCCTTGGAATGTTAATCCAAAGAATTTCTGTATTGAGGAGGGTTGGCAAAACAGATGTTAGGTTTGTTGAGACTAATTGCCTTGACTTCTTGTCTTCCTCTCTTAAGTAAGCCTAGACATTTGGGTAACTGTAGCAGAAAAATCAGTCATTGGATGGGAAATCGAATGTTACGACTTCTGTGGGCAAATATCTGTAAATGCACTTCTTTAGAAATCGAGAGGATTTCTCTTTGTGAACAGTTCACTTAGGGGGAAAGTGAAGACTTCAGTAGTTCTTAAGCAAACTTTTAGTAGTTTTTAGTAGTCAGAGATTCTTTTCAGTCCAGAATATGGCTGTTCTTGATCTATTCGTCTACCACAATTCTAAACAAGGCAGTGTATGTAAGAATGACTTAACTGAGTTTTTCAAAGTTCTGCTTCTTAATGCTGATAGTAGTTTCAAGTTTAAAATGATAAAACAAAAAATATAAAAAACTTATTTTAAATCTGTATCATAAGTTCTTGAGTCAAGAAGTTTCATCTGTACAATGGCAGTTAACGGTTTGGATCGGAAAATTGTTGGATCAGATTCTTTTCACGGATCCGCAGTAACTTGCTCTGTAACCTATAGAAAAATAGAGCTCAAGTGAAACTGTGAAAGTAATAAGTTATGAATAAGTAGATACTAAAATTTGGCGGTTTGGCTGCAACTATTGGCCCTAAGTGTATAAAGGCCACAGGTCATGGTTTAGCCACGGGTCATGGTTTAGCCCCAGCTGGCAGCTTAGGACCATGTAGCTCCTCACTCGCTCCCCCCGTGGTGGGATGGAGAGGGGAATCGGAAAAGTAAAAATGAGAAAAAGCGTGGGTTGAGATAAAGACAGTTTAATAGGTAAAGCAAAAGCCGCGTACCCAAGCAAGGCAAAACAAGGAGTTCATTCACCCCTTCCCATTGGCAGGCAGGTGTCCAGCCATCTCCAGGGCCTCATCACGCGTAAGGGTAACTTGGGGAGACAAAACACCATCACTCCGAACATGTCCCCCTCTTCCTCCTTCTTCTCCAGCTTTATATGCAGAGCATGGTGTCGCATGGTATGGAATATGCCTTTGGTCAGTTGGGGTGAGTTGTCCTGGCCGTGTCCCCTCCCAGCCCGCTCCTTGGCAGGGTGGTGTGAGGAGCAGAAAAGGCCTTGACTCCCTAGCAATAACCAAAAACGTCAGTGTGCGATCATCACTGTTCCTCATCCCAAATCCAAAACATAGCCCCAGGCCAGCTGTTAGTAAGAAAGTCACCTCTATCCCAGCCGAAACCATGACACTGTGTCACAGCGAGCTAGCCTTTACCGTGAAGGGGACCACGTATTTTCTCAACGTGAACATTTGTTTAGAAAATGCAATAGGACAGGAGAAACATCTTAAGAAGCATTGATATTTTCTGTCCTATTGGTACAGACTTCATTTTCATTTTTCCAGAAGTACGACGTGGCTGGAAGGGACCAGTTATGTTCTCTAGAGGCCAGTAGTAGAACTGCTGTCTGAGACGCTTTGTCTACGTGTTTGATTGCCCACATTGTGTCGGGCAACTCACTGGGAACTCGCTGACAAGCGTAGTTCCTCCTTGCATTTTGAGGTCGCCGTGGGTGATCCTGGATACGGCTTCCTTGGGTCTGTTTTTCGATAACACTGGCTTTGTCTGTGATCTACGCCCCTGCTAACAGTGGTTAAGCCCTTTTTTCTATTAAGTTACATGCTTTCTATTGTCCCAAAAAGAAAATCTAGAAACTCTTAGAGAATTTCTACTGAATTTTAATATGGAGTTTGTAAGTGAATAGAACTCGAAGATATCTTATTCGGGCACTCAAGATGACCTGTTCCATGACGTTCCCTGGTATCGAGGTTAGACTGACAGGTCTATAGTTTCCTGGATCCTCCTTTTTGCCCTTCCTGTAGATGGGTGTTACATTTGCCACCCTCCAGTCCATTGGGACCTCCCCAGTCAGCCATGACTTCATGTAAATGATGGAAAGCGGTTTGGCGAGCACGTCTGCCCACTCTTCCAGCACTCTTGGGCGTAGCCCATCCGGCCCCATAGACCTGTGTGCATCCAAACGGCGTAGCAGGTCACTGATCTCTTCCTCTGTAATTGTGATGCCCTCCTTCTGCTTCCCCTCCGTCTCCTCGCTCGTGAGGCTGGGTGTCCAGGGAACAGCGAGTTCTGCTGCTAAAGACCGAGGCAAAGTAGGCGTTGAGCACCTCAGCCTTTTCCTCGTCCTTGGTGACTGTGTTTCCTTCTGCATCCAATAAAGGAGGGAGATTTTCCCTAATCCTCCTTTTGTTGTTAATTAATTTATAGAAACGTTTTTTATTATCCTTAACGGCTGTAGCTAGGTAGGAGAGCCAAAGCGCAGCTAAAGCTCAAATTTTCTCCCTGCAGAGCTTCACTACCTCTTTATAGTCTCTGTGAGAGGCCTGCCCCCTCTTCCAAAGGTTGTAGACTCTCCTCTTGTTTCTGAGATCCGGCAAAAGGTCCCCATTTAGCCAGGCTGGTCTCCTTCCTTCTTTCCTGAAGTATGTCCAGCCTTCCTGGACTCCTCTATCCTTCAGGGCAGCCTCCCAAGGGATTTTGTCTGGCAGTCTTCTGACAGGTCCAGGTTTGCCCTCTGGAAGCCCAAGGTGGCAGTTTTAGTAACCCCTCTCCTTGTTTCTCCAAGGATCGAGAACTCAATCATCTCATGGTCACTGTGCCCTAGACGGCCTCCAACCTTTACTTCCCCCACAAGTTCTTCCCTGTTCACAAGGAGCAGGTCCAGGAGGGCACTTTCCCTGGTCGGCCCACTTACCAGCTGCGTGAGGAAGTTATCCTCCACACGCTCTAGGAACCTCCTGGATTGTTCCCTCTCTGCTGTGTTGTATTCCCAGGAGATATCTGGGAAGTTGAAGTCTCCCACGAGAACAAGGGCGAGTGATTGCAAGAGCTCTGCCAGTTGCTGATAGAATATTTCATCAATTTCTATGTCCTGGTTTGGGGGTCTGTAATAAACTCCCACCACGGTATCCACCTTGTTGGCCTTCTCCTTGAGACTGGCCCATAAACCCTCTACACTGTCATGCCCATTATTAACTTCTAGGCATTCGAATCTGTCTCTAACACAGAGGGCCACCCCACCGCCTCTCCTTCCTCCTCTGTCCCTTCTGAAGGGACAGATCGATTGCATCGTGGCCATCGGTTGCAGTGCTCCAGTTGTGCAAGTCTTTCTGTGATGCCAACTATGTCATTGTTTCCCTGCTGTAAGTTAATTAATGCTGTAAGTTACCAAGCGGACAGGGAAATACATAAAACTAGGAAACCTTATTAAAAATACTTAGAACTAAAGGAAAACGTGTCAGTAATGCATTAAAAGGGGAAGATTTTACTACTTTTTAAGCTCTCGCACTTTTGTTTGCCTGTAGAGTTCCTGAATCATTGAGTTTTACCATATTTGCAAGTAAAATGTGTTTAATCATTGAGTTTTGCTGTATTTGCAAATAAAATGTGATTTTACTTGCATTTTGCTTGTTAGTGTGTGGTTTGTCTCGACATAAATTTATGGTGTAACTAAACAGCACTGGTGCACTAGCCACTTCATAGAGGCACTCAGTGTCTTCCTTTCATCTCTGTTTCCAAACCAGGGAATCGCGTGGACATAGTTTTGCATTTTAGTGCGGGTGCTTAGCTAAGTATGAAGGAAAGAATACAGTCTGGTACGTGGGGAATATTTCTGTAAATAAACTTCCTAAGAAAGACACTCTTAATACCTTAATATGAAGGGGGCCTACAGGAGAGATGGGGAGGGACTCCTTTATCAGGGAGTGCCGCCATCCAGCGCGACCTGAACAGGCTGGAGAGCTGGGCAGAGAAGAACCTAATGAGGTTCAACAAGGACAAATGTAGGGTCCTGCACCTGGGGAGGAAGAACCCCAGGCACCAGTACAGGTTAGGGGTGGATCTTCTGGGAAGCACTAGTGAGGAGAAGGATCTGGGAGTCCTGGTAGATAGCACACTTTCCATGCGCCAGCAATGTGCCCTTGTTGCCAAGAGGCCAATGGAATCCTGGGCTGCATAGGGAAGAGTGTGGCCAGTAGGTGGAGGGAGGTCATTCTCCCTCTCTGCTCTGCCCTGGTGAGGCCACAACTGGAATCCTGCGTCCAGTTCTGGGCTCCCCAGTTCAAGAGGGACAGGGAACTGCTGGAGAGAGTCCAGCGTAGGGCAACAGAGATGATTAAGGGATTGGAGCATCTCCCTGATGAGGAAAGGCTCAAGGAGCTGGGACTCTTTAGCCTGGAGAAGCGAAGGCTGAGGGGAGGCCTCATCTATGTTTACAAGTTCCTAAAGGGTGGGCTGAAGGATGTTGGAGCCAGACTCTTTTCAGTGGTTTCCAGCGATAGGACAAGGGGCAACGGGCTCCAGCTGGAACATGGGAAGTTCCATTCAAATATGAGGAAAACCTTCTTTACGGTGAGGGTGACGGAGCCCTGGAAGAGGCTGCCCAGGGAGGTCATGGAGTCCCCTTCTCCGGAGATCTTCAAGACCTGCCTGGATGCCATCCTGAGTGATGTGCTCTAGGCGTTCCTGCTTTAGCAGGGGAGTTGGACCAGATGATCTCTAGAGGTCCCTTCCAACTCTGACAATTCTGTGATTCCAAGTGGAGCACCAGGACAAGTGGTAACGGTTTTAAACTGAAAGAGGGGAGATGAGGCTCTTGATTTTTGGATGCCTTCTTTTGTTTTCCTGTCTTTAAACTGCGTGAATAACCACTTCTCATGTCTCAAAGACGGAGTCCACAGAAAGGCATCACAGAATGCGTTACTAGCAGCACCCTTGTAAATATCTGGAAAAAACCCCACCTCTTAGGAAGTTTGTTGCAGCTAGCTTGCTTAAAACAAAGCGTAGCCCAGATGCCATCCTTCCAGTCAGCAGCTGTCTTACTCATGTCTCCTCCCTCCACCCTGCCCAAAACCCTTCAAGTATTAAAGACAGAGTGTGTTTTGTGGTATCTGTGAAAGGGAATGGTGTGAGCAGAGCTCCCTACCCCTGTGAGGGCTCTGGAGCTTTGCTTTGCTTCCTGGCACATTCAGGCCTCTGCAAAAAAAAAGCTGACTGGTGACAATACTGAAAACGTGGAAGCTGTGAGTGTGCAGCCACCTGGCACGGTTCTTCTTTGGGCTCTTACATCTCAAAGAGAAGGTGGCCACAGGTGGGAGTCTGCAAGACAAACGCAATGCCGCTTTTTGGAAAATGACCCGAGGCCTCAGGACAAGCCTCACTCTTGCCAAATGTTGTCGTGGCCTTTGAAGACTGCAGGGTGGATGTGTGCAGGTAGGCACAATGTCTGCTCTAAAAGTCTTGGGCAGTAGCTACACATGCAAAGAAGTTAAAGAAGCTGTCACTTGCAGAGGCTCCTGCAGCTGACGAAGGCCTTTATTTTCGTATTTGAAAAGATCTATATGTAGCGTGGTCCTTGGTGAAGCTCTTCCTTTCCTGGTCTTCTTCCCACTGCTCTACCTGCTTGTTAATTATTTCCCATAATGGTAATTGAAAACAGTTCAGCCCTAGCATGGTAAAGCAAGACAGAATGATTTCAGTATTTCAGATACAAACGAGGGGAAGATAAGGCAGAAAAACAGAAGATCTCTTCTATGGGCAAAATGTGTAGCACCAGTTGAATGAAAAATTTTCATTCATTTTCATTCATTTCATTTTCATTCAAAATGTCACATTCATGAAAGAAAAAAGGACATATACTGCTATGGGTTTATGAAATTAAGCTGAATAACCCGTTTAAAAGCTTCATGCATACAGGCAAAGAAGTCATATACTTGCTGCTCAACTGAGCACTCTTTAAAATTTATTGATGTAAAGCAGACAAAATTCTCAGCCACATTATATCAAAAGTACTACAAGTGTCATTCTTAAATTTGCGTAGCAATGGATCACATAAACTACACCACGTCATGAGCAGCCAGCAGATTTCTCAGGCTTTTGTTCCCTCATAAGGTGTGTTACATTCCTTGAGTAAAAAGTTACCTGGCTAAAGTCCTTGCTTGAAATGCGCTGCTTAAAATAGTAGTAAAAATGTAGGAGAACTTCAGCACAGAGCGAGCCCATCCCAGACACGGCTGGACAGCAGTGAGGAAGCTGAAGAACAGGTATCTACGATTGTGCAGGTTTCAAAAGGCTGCACACAAGGATGCAATACCCTCATCTGGTTTCAAAAATTATCATTGATTTCGTATTAAACTATTTTTTCCTCAAGGGAGGGCTGGGGGAAGAAGGGTTGCAGCAAGCCACTTCCACATCTGCTTCCTCTATGCAGGAACTCCAGGGGTAGTGCGGGGCCAGCTCCGAAAGTGCTTTTTTAGGTCAAAAGGAAACCGTATGTGGGATGGGGCTGCTGTGGGACATGGGGAAGAGCCTGAGCTGGACAGGAAGAAGGGGCAGGTGTTTGTGTCCCAGAGAGCTTGCAGATGTGACACCAAAGCCAGAGCTTGGGCAGTTGAAGAGTGTGGCATTTCCATCCAGGTAAAAGAAGAAGAGGCGTTAGTTCATTTTTGGTTTGAAATATCCTCTTTCCCTTCATTAAGGATTTCTGTTGCAAGGCAATCTGTTGGCTCGGCTGCACTCCAGCAATCCAAAGGCACCAGAATTTCAGAGAGTTACACGGCTCATATTGTGCCTCATTTGCAGCACAAAAATTTGTCACGTCACTTGTGCCGGGACAAAGCTTTGTACAGGTTCCCCTTAGCTCTTTGCCAACGGCAGAACCTCCCTTCCAGCCTTCACCTCCTCTGAGATAGCCCTATAAAGTGCACACTTTAACACTGGTTTTAAACTTGACTTTGGTAACACGGGGGGACTCATGCTACTGAGTAGTAAGGCCTGACTTTCCAAAAGCTCCGGTAAGCACAAAGACACCGGTCTGAACTACCATTCAGAGATGGCACTGCTTCAGCTGAAACCATGGCTTTTTCTTTTTTTTTTTTTTTTCCCTGAAAGATGTAAAAATGGCAAGGGAGTACCCATGTTAGCATAGTCGCAGTCAGCTATTATCCCTCTTGTCAGGTTTCACTCATATAGTTAATTTCAGAAAGGTCTGAGGTGCTATATTGAAAGGAAAAAGTTTAACATTTCATGGGAGGAAGTTTAAAAATATGCACCTGGGAAGAGATCCTGAATGCAGACCAATCTGTAATGCCAGTCTCTGACTCACGCCTGAATGGACTGGAAGCTTGATACGGAATTCAGTTGATGCCTGTATTGGCTCTAGCCCCGTACTTTCCTATTAGCTATGTTTAAAAGGTCCATTTGAATTATCTGAGCAGTTTACTGATTATTTAACATATTAACAAAGTAACAAATTTGGCCAATGAATGATTGAAACCCAGGCACTGTTACTGTTCTGTATAGAATCAAGGTCAGAGGGAACTTTCAGGAAAATACACCAGAAAAAGCAGTGTCCCAGGCTGCTTCAGAAAGCTGTGCGTTAACAGCAGGTTATCTTCTTTTTTCCTTGTGGAATCATCTAAGATACAACCTCCTGAAATACAACAGCTGTATAGTTTTTTTTAAAGAAATCATCATCGGATCTCTGATCCATAGGGTACTCTTACCTACTATGAATCTCTAGCATGGTTTACTAGAGATTACTGGAGATTAGACTGGGTTTACTCCCTGTGCCCAGCCTTTGATTGGAAAGCTTATCGCTGTTTCAGCTGAAGCACAGAGGAAAACCTTATGCCACTGAATGAACAGCTGCTGCCTTCCTCATAAGTCGCTCCGTCATTGGTGAGTTTGGTCTCATCCCATCACGTTCTCTCAGGAGGCACCTGAGAAAAGAGGAGAAGTAGGAGAGAAATGGGAAGGTGGTCATGATCACAACGTCAATTTTCCCCCGAGATCACCAGCAGTATTGTAAGAGGAGGAAAAGAGTAACCAAAAGACCTGCTCTCGAGGTGCAGATTTCCCTCATTTGGCCTTGGCGGTCAGTTTAGGCAGAACAGTGGTCTTTTCAGCACTGACAGTGACTGACCATGAGCACCCAGAGATGAGAGCGCACAGAAAAATAATTCTGTTATTTTGTTTCATTTTTATATATTTCAAAGAGACCTCAGGAGGTGAACAGGCAAGGCTTCATATTGTCCCAAGGATCCATTCTTCAAAGTGCGCAGACAGACCCCGTCAATACATTTCAACAGAACTCAATATGGGTCAACAAACATCTATGATTTTTACCCAACAAGGTTCTTGTGATTTGTAGTAAGGCAAGCTCACAGATCAGTCTCTCCACATCTTATTTACCAATAAAGCACACGTCATCATTAGGATGTACTTGATTTTTTAGCAGCTCACAGACATTTAGCAGTCCATTGAGTACACTGAGGAACAGGCAGGAGGCCACATTTTAAGACAGAACCATTTGAAAATCAGCTGCCCTTGAACAAATACAGATCGTTCATCCAGACTGTAAGACTGTACTTTTGGAACTGGAAGCTATTTTACTTTTTATCCTAGTTAAATGTGGCTACATTTAACCCAAATGCTGCACATAATTTTAGCCTTAATTTAGGGGTTTGAATACACTCACTACTTACTGTTACTTCTATTAACAGTACTACTTCCACAAATACTTATCAGGAAAAATGCTCACCTTGCAAGGTTTCGTTTGGCTTGTGATTTAGAATTCAAAGCGGCATGAATCAATAACTGGCTGAAAACATCTCTCTGAAAAAACAAAAAAAAAGTGATCAAAAATACAAAGTAATAAGTATTTTATAAAATATTGCCAGTTACAATGTCTTGTTTACCAAATTATTAAAACCACTGTGGAAGGAAACGTATCACCAAGAGAAATTAAATAGCTAACTGCTAATAAGTGCTTGCAAACAGGATTCAGTCACAAGCACAGTTTAGCTTTTTACTTTCTAAGAACGAAGTGGTGTTAATAATGTAAGTGCCTAATGGAGGCTACTGGAAGAGGATTAAGTCGGATCAAAAAGTCTTTTATTGATCTCCTTTACCTGAGCATTACTGCCTCCTACTTGGACTAGCTGATAACGGATTGGGTACAGCAGGTCTACAGCTTTATCACAGTTTCCATTTTCAAACTCTACAAAAGCCTGGCACAGCGGCAACCCCAAACTGGGAGCCAGGGAAAGCTCATGGTCTTCGCAAGGTGCTCTGTAGAACGAGAAAGTGGTTAACTCCTGTAAGTCAAATTATAAATATGCATATTTTATTGCTAGTCTGTCACTGCCTGCAGATAGATTTTTCTTTTTCTACAAAAAAACAGCAAACAGCTCACCACACAGCACAGTGCCTCAATGTCTTTGTAATATAAACTGTATTCCAAATGACAGTTCTCAAAGTCTGCTCTTCTATTCTAACCATGACAGACTGCTTTTAGGCCCAGAAAGAGGAATGGATTTTAGGTAGCTCTTAAGTTTTTTTGGTTTGGTTTTTTTTAATCACTTTTTTATTCTTACTGCTTGTATCCTAACTCATCTAAGAATAGAAGAGGCATATAGCATGACAATCTGCCTGCAGAAGAAAGTATACATTCTAGCAGGCATCCTTGCCAATATTAAAAAAAAAAGTAAAAATACAAGTAACCAAACTGTAGCTCTTTGGTCAATAGGCAAGACCTGCAGAGGACAACATGGCATTGTGTTTTTCCACTGCTACAGAAGAAGCTTAGAGCAAGCAGATCTTGGAGGTCACGGCATTTCAGTGCCAAAAGGCTGGCTGGCAACAGGAGGGCTTTCTATCCCAAGCAAATATAAATTATTCCTGAGAATACAGTGTTCAATGCTATAAATTCCACCTATTGTTTAGAACAGATTTTTCTGTAAATTTTGCAATTAAATCTTTAAAACCTTAGTCATTGGCTTCCGTTTTGAGAGCTTGCAACGATAGCTGAGACTCACACTCCCACAGCTGTACCTTAAATTTACGAAACACAGAGCATAGTCGGTGCTCTCCTTCTTGAGTATTACTAATTGCCCATTTCTTCCACAAGGTCAGTGTTGATTTTTCAGTACAGGGTGTTGCCCTATGTGTTTATCATTCCTTAAATAAAATACAGCATCCTGGAAAGTCAGAAGTGCACAACAGATGTGCATGTTAAGTAAGAAGTTTGAGATAGTTAATGATGGAACTGATGAAACAATTCTTCATTTAAAAATTTGTTCCATATCTCTGAGAAAATACACAGAGATGGAAGACTGAAATTTTTTATTTTTTTTTTTGCTTTCTCTTGCAACTGATCTGAAGTGTTGATTCATGAAAAACAACATACCCCCTGCATTAGCTAACATTTCCATCCACGAAAATATGCATGTGATACCAACCACCAGAGAGCGCCCTGGAATACTTCACCAAAAAAAAAAAAAGATTCTTGCCAACTTCAAATTTCAAAGGCTAGGGAAAACCAGCAATGAAAAGCCAAGAATGACTGTTGTTTGTGACAAAGTTTTATAAGTGCTTTTTTAACAAATACAAAACGCAACTGAGTTACCATTTAGCTATTCCGTATTCATGATACACATAAATTAATCTATTAAGCCAATCATTAATACAATCCCTTCATCTCACTGTGTGTCTTCTCAGATCAAAATTAAGCTTTATAATACTTCAAACTACAGCTAAAAATGTACAGCTGTATTACTACAAAAGGCTGAACACAAAGGCCAAAGGAATCACTGGGTGAAGGGATAAGTAGCAAACGGTCATTAATGCTCCCCTGACATGGTGTGCATGTGCAGTTTGACATATACTTACATATATTTATATACTTACATATATTCACCATTTCCTACTTTAGGCAAATCAGACACGCCTAAGGCTTGATTTGACAGTTGTTTTCATAAATAGTCTTTAAAATTACGTTATTTTTTTATTATTTTTGTTTGATGGGCATTACAGCTAGGAACAAATAGTGACAATTTCAGGTTCTCCTTCCTTCTTTTTTAGAGGTAGCAATAGATGCTGAAACGGGGGGGAAAATTTGTATTGCTTCAGCAAGCCAGACATCTTATCACCCCGAAGTTCAAAGGACAAAATATTTATTGAATACAATACTTTAATTCGCTTGCTTACTTGGCAAGTTCCTGAAGAGTTGTTAAAAGCTCATCAGTAGCTTTGTGGTCTTTGGCTCCAAGTGAGGACATCAAGACGTGTACGTCATTGAACAGAAGAACGTGATCTTTGGTGTGCTGCTTTGTAAGCTTGAGAACGTTGTTCCACCTGTCTCCAAGCTTTACACCTGACAGTAAAAAAAATATTTTTCTCAATAAAAACACCACACGCAAAAGCATGACTTTGCAATATACTTTTAGTCACCCAGCATAAATAGCATTCCTATTAAACTCAAGAAAACATTCCCTGATGTGGCAAAATTTAGAAAGCAATGCTCAGCTGCAGCCTGGAATATTTGGGCAAAGAGTTTATTGACTGTCCATAATTTATAACCAATATTCTAAATTGCGTTATGTGAGGTTCTGGCTTTATTACTCGTGTCTTCTTGGAGATGATGTTCATAATGAACTGCCTATAGCAATCAAATTATACGGTGATAAGATAGGTTTCATAAACAAACCCAATGCATCATTAGTGTTTCAGCAGAATACTGTGAAAATAATACTCTCCCCCTTTCATGAACTCAAGTGTATTAATACTCACAAGGAGAAATGTTACTTAGGAGAGCGCACAAAAGTCAGAGGCTTATACGCATGTACTAGCTATTTCAATCAGTATCAAAATAGACTAAGTATCTAAATTAAATTTACTTCAAGGAGGCTCTACAGCGTTTTAGAGGCTTATATACTTGATTGTCCAGCCTCAAATCTCCAGGACAATACAAGTGAATTTGTCAAAAGAGAAATATATGACCTACGCTAGCCTGAGCTGAATGGAACACCACAGTAGCACGGAAAAAAAATTTCTTGGGAAGAATAAAGGTTATGCACGTTATTAGGAATATCCAATTGAGACTTTTCTCAAGAGCAGAATTTTCTT
This sequence comes from Arenaria interpres, assembly GCA_013399435.1. Lineage (NCBI taxonomy): Eukaryota > Metazoa > Chordata > Aves > Charadriiformes > Scolopacidae > Arenaria > Arenaria interpres. Next base: position 58,447 of record VXAK01022698.1, on the reverse strand, counting down.
CTGTAACAAAAGATTTCTTCTGTAACACTGACCAAGCTTGCTCTGTAAGTATCTTTAAACACTTCTCCAACATGCAAGGCAGGGGAAAGGGACAGGCAAACCTGTTCCCCTTACAGTTTAAAAAAGCATGACAGGTGGATATCCTACCTTCCAGGTGAAGCCTGTACAGCATCGAGCAGTTATCTACTATATCCAGCATGCTTCCACTCAACCGACACCGGGGAGCAATCTGTAATCACAGGTATTCATAAACTGCCCAACTGATGTGCTAGTGAGAACTTACTCAGATAATCAAACTTATTTTCACAGTACAAAATTAATTTTATCTTTTTATTCATTCAAAAATACCTGTATTGCAATAACCCTCATTGCAGCACTTCGCAATGACAAACACTTATATTGCTTTATTTGTGTTGGTTTTCTTGCTATGAAGTTAAACTCTGGAAGTATGGAGAGTCACCAAGGTATTTTATTTTTCCAAAGTAGTACCATAAATATTATTTCACTTTTTTGAGGTTAGCAGATAGGAGTCTGCCCTGTAGCCTTCTTAATCCTTGTATTATTTGTATAACCCTTACAAAGATATGTTATCCTATCTAATGTGATATTCCTTATTTACAAAGATTGTTTTGAAATCCAGACGGTAAAGAGCTATAATAATTTAACTAGGAATGAAAAGACATGCTTTTGTTGACTTCGTAGCTAACTCAGTTCTTTGTAAAGGTTTTACATCCTTTTATTTTACATCCTTTTAAAAAAGCTTTTTTTCAGCAGGACCATTTAGACCTACAAAGCATGAGTACGACACATGGACAGAATGGAAAACAGTACCAACAGTGCCATTGTAACTCTTTCAAGCACAAGTGTAAGAAACACTTGAACTATATAATAACATGTGCGTCCTTCGGGCATTTTAAGAGTTAAGAAACAGTTTTCCTAAAAAACTGTAACAACAGATGAAAATAATGTATGTACATATATGGCACACCCTGATAGGTTTCAATCTCACACAGAAGGAAGAAAGCACGTATAATGGTCTTAAACATGTTCTCAGTGAAGAAAAAAAGGCCCCTACTCACATGATTGTCATAGATTGTCAAAGCAGCTTCATATTCACCCTGTAAAAGCAAGTGAGGACTGCATGATTAACATTCAGATACAGTAACTGAAAGAGACTGTAGTAACCAAAGACATACCTACAATTAATAGATGTCATAACATTACTTCACAACTGCCTCATGACTTAGGCTTCATTCTTTCTTTTGATACCTCAAGGTTTCTCTGACTTGGTTTGTTTTGACTAAGATAAACCAGGATTTACTAGGCAAAATAATCAGTATGGCTAGGTTTATTTAATAATAGGTACCATGTTTAAGTTACACAGGAAGGAGAAAGACAAGGTATTACCTCTCAATTCTAATGTTCCTTTCAGGGATTTTTGCAAAAATTAGTGCATCCCACAGTGTATGCAAAGAGGTAGGAAGAAAAATAATTTTAAGCAGGCTACAAAAAAGTTGTACAGGTAGCAGGTGGCAAAATAAACAAGCTATTAGACTGCTGTCGAAAATTATGCTCCTTCTATGTTAATAATACAGAACACAAGCAAGTTGCTCTGTTCTCAAGTATACTGCCTTCTCAATGATGTCACATTTGTCTCCCTACTGAATTGAACCCCACAAGTGCTAAGCATAATTAAATACAAGGATGGCAATTGGACAGGTTGGGTAAAATTGCAACCAGTTTTAAAGTGTTTCAATAATAAGAATTAGTAACATTATATAATGAGTAACATTGGTGACCAAATTTAGAGCTCATTGCCTCTTCTTTATAGTCAGCAAATTTTTGGGCCAGCAAATTAGTATTGAATTTGAAGAGAATTTTGTCTAATTCTTGTCTGAAAATTAGAGATCCAAGTTCATCTTTCTGTCAAATAACTGTGCCAAGTGCAATTAGTGAGACTCCTTGGTCTTCAAACATGCAATAATCTCACAGCAATTTTTCAATATTCTAACAAAGATCATGTAACTTTGACCAATGTAATTAAAGCTTCTCAAAATAATTGTAATAAAGGACTAGCTTGTAAAAATGGCATTGTGCTGTTTTTTTAAAAACACCTCTTTAAATAGCTGGAAAAAAACCTGTAAATGTTAGGTCTGCCCTTTAAATAGCATTAGATGAGTGACCTATCTGGACGATAAAACACCTATGTGAAAACACCTCCTACCTTTTCAATGAAGTATAAAGCCCAGTGCCAGTAATTATGGCAAGCAAGCATATCAATGTTCTGGAAAAAAAGAAAATAAGAGAGTAGAAAAAACCTATTTACAAAATAACTTCCCATTTAAATGTATCTAGTCAGATTTCTGTTTTCAGCAAAACTGAGTACTTAATGAGACAGAAGAGACAAGAACTTTAAATCAACCAGCCAGGATACCTTCTCAATTGGTACATTTGCTTCTTGCAGCTACTCAGGGAGACACCTCAAAAACAATGTTTCCCCCACGTCATTTTCCACAGAAGAATATCAATTGCCTCAGAATTCACCCTTCTGCAGCACTGTTTGGGTTTGTTTTTTTCCCCTAGGAAAAAAAACCCCACCATCTATAACAAGAGTGAGATTCATCTCATCCAAAATTTAGGAAATTTGTCTAAAGTAACCTGGATAGATAGTGGAGAGAGATACCCACTCTATGAGGGCCATTTATCCCACCTGTCTAGACATTCAGCTTAGACAGAGAGGAATTGCTTCTTTAACATATGCTTTACTATGGACCAGATACCCAACGCACCGGCAGTTCACAAGATGAGATGAATATTTGCTGAACTGTACCAACTTTGCACTGTCCTTTTTGGCAAATCCTCTTCCCTAGCCTGCACTTCAAGACAGTGTCATTGCAGTTCACTCTTGTGAGCGCACTGAGAATCGACAAACAGGAATATAATTCCATAATCCTTTGGTGAAAACTGAAATACCAAAAAGGTTTGTCCCTCTCCTCTCATTCTCTCCCAGTGCTGTAGTTAATGTTCTCACAAGTGGAAAAGGCATCTTCTTAAAAATGGTGACAACTGTCAGGAAGCCCGAAGGTTCCTAGTGAATGTCAGAACTTTATGGTGCTAAGATAAACATTCTGGTAATCTTTACTTGCTTAATATTAAATCACAAACCAAACCTGAGCAACTGATGTAGTTAAGCGCTTGGCTGATAATATCGAGTTTGCTACCATACTACAATTCCAAATGTCCTACAAACAAGAACATGGGATTACCTCACTGAATAAAACAAAACCCCTTTTCTGCTGCTGAGTTCTGAATGAGATTAAATTGCTAAAGGACAATGAAGCTTGCAGGTTACTAAATAAATAAATAAAAGTAGGCTATGGGAACTCATTCCAACATCTCATGAGAAAAAACATTCCTATTTAATACTAAACAGCACTAGCAGAGAGGTCTCTTCTGGCAAAGCAATTTGCCCCTTATATTTCAGCACAAAATCAAACATATAAAACAAATGCCAGCTGATTTTGGTGGAGGGTGCTAGAGAAACAAAACTATCAAGTAAAGAAAACCTGTATCAAATCTTTGCTACTCTTATTGGGAAGGAGAAAGATAAATTAAACACAACATAAGGAGGCCAAATACTGTGGCAATACAGATAGATGATCCTGGTCATTAAATAAAAATTTAACATCACCAGGCATAATACAAGCAACTTTTTTAAATCCCTGAGAGAGACTTGCTGGTTTTTGATGCTTTTACATTTTAACGCTCTGTGTTCATGGTGACTAAGATGAAAAATATTGCACAAAAGAAGCGATTATAAATATCACTATGACATCAGTCCTAAATCTTAACTATACTGCAACAAGCACAAAAGTACATCAGACAATTCTACTTACTGATCTTGCACTTTATTACTTTATTTTAGTTGGATAAAGGGTGTAAATGACAGAGGCATGCAACTATTTTAACAAAGAGTTCAAAAATTGATGCAAAAGTCAGTGATGGGGAGTTTTTAAGGCATCACCCAAACTGTCAGCCCCCTACACCACTGTTTCTTTAAAATTAATAGAACAAAGGACAAAATACTTTCTGAGAAATGACAGGTGAGCTGTTCAATACTCTGAGATACACCAAAATTTGCTGGAAATATAAAGCAACTCCAGTACACTAGAAGAGAAAAAAGCATCACTTCACTTTTCTTTACAGTTGACCTTTAAAAATCCTATCTGATGTTTCACCTCTCTGCAATGGCCATGTAAAACACCTAATCAGTTCCACCAGGAAAAAGAAACTAGCAGAGAGGGGTGTGTGTGCAATATTCCTAGTTAAAGGAAGGCAGTGTGAGAGGACAGTCTGTGTGAATCCTGGCCTACTGACATGTTTGGTGTTTGTGTGATCTCAGCAGTCATAATAATGATGGCTTAAAGTAGTCTACAGCATGTGTCCCTCTAATATGCCATTTTTAATATGCAGGATGGATATTAACAGTACCTACCTCAAGTGATAATCTCTTCTAATATGTAAAGTTTTCATTGTTTGTAACATGTCTACAGATAGGAAGGAATTGCCCACAGAGAAATCAAGAATTTGGCTGGAAGAGGTAAAGAAGAGCTAGAAGCAGCTTTTTCAGAGATGCTACAAGAATGTTTACCTTCCAGTTGGTTTCCGTTTCCTTCATAAATTCTAACCCTTTATTCACCTCTGCTTTCATTTCATTTACGTGAGCTATAGTATGTACAGACCATGCATCTGTTTGATTTATCGCCAAAGCCTATGAGTGAAAAAAAGGGAAAACATGATGAAGCTTGCAAACTTGTAAATAACAGTATTTATCACTGCTGATATAGAAACGAGAGCCTACTTTTTACTTGCTGCATGTTAAGTACATCCCTGTACCATTTCAACTAACCACAGCCAGGAACTGATTTGGACAAAAAAGGGAGAAAATATTTATTGGCAGACTTCGCTTCCCAGCTTCTACTGCACAGAGATGAACACCTGCAAAATACTTTAAAATGCAGGCTTTAATGAAGGTTATCGTATGATGTTTATTTCACAGACATGCATCAGTATCAGCCATGAAAGAACTGCCTGCATAGGCACGATATATTCCAGGACATAGGGCCTTGCAGGTAACCATTTCTTCTATAAGAACATGGCCAGCTCTGACCATTCAGCAAATTCCTCTTCCTTGCTCCAACACCTCCCACTAGGTTTTAGGCATTTTGCAAAATTAGCCGTTAACTTCATAAACATTCAATGTGAACGTTCAATCTTTGCTGTCACTTTCAGCAATTTGATGTAACAGAAGTTTGGCAAAAACACCCATTAGAAATCAATTGTGCCTGAGACTCCTGGAGGACAGGGATAATCCTGGGGACTGGAAAAAGCCAAGTATAATTACTATCTCCATAAATAGGAAACAGGCCAGCTAAAATTGATCCCCAGGATCATTACAGAGTTAATTGTTCAATAATCAAGAAACAAGCATCTGGGAAAAAAGGGAGAGGGAATGCAAACAGGATTGATTGTCAAGAGCGGATTACATTAAACCAATCCAACATTCCTTAATAGGAGTAAACACCCAATTATACATGGGGAAAAAGCAGATGGGATAATATATGGATTTTATACAGGTGTTCTGACACCATCTGACAAGGCATGTTCATAAACCGGTGAAGGAAATACAGTCAAGATGAAACCACCAGCGTACGGCATAGATGTAGGAATCTTCCTAAGGAATAATTAACCGTATTCTCTTATGAAACTCTGTCAGCATTTCCATGTTGAGCTTTATTTTTGGAGTGAGTCAGTTTGTGGCATCTGCGTGAACCACCACCCAGAGACAGGGACCAGGTTTAAGAATTCTAAAACCTTTTAGCACTAATAACAGTCAGTTTACCTCACGGGCAAGCTCCTCAGCACGATCGAAAAAGTTTGTCTCCATGAGTCCAAAAGAGTAGTAGCCCTTCACATAGCTAAGCAAAAGGGAAAAAAAAAAGTACATAATCTATTTAGAACTACATTTAAGCTAGGACTGAAAAACCTATTAGAACTAGCTTTTACCTCAAAATAGTCCCTACAATTCAAGTTACAATGATAGTTCAAGTTTGCAGAATTCAGCACAACTAGCTAGTTCTTACAGGAAACGAGAGGCCCAGAGACACCAGCATGGCAAACAGCAACAAGATGCACATCACCAGTGTTTTGAGAACTGAGATTTACATCTTTGTTCTGTGCAGCTTTTAGTTCTACCTTACATAATCTGCTGATCTCCATAACCTTTGCAAGATGCAGAATTAGAAAGCTAGGAGACAGTGCTGTCACCACAGCGATCTCAATATCTCAAAAGCAACACCTAAGGGTAGCACTTGCTGTAGTGCCCACAAAACCATAGTCAAGCAGTTTCATGTGAAGTGGCCCTTTAAAACTGGTTGTAAAGCACCCCCATTAAGCCATAGATGCCCAATGTAAAGGAAAAGTAGGGATGTTACATGTTCTTACACACATACCTGATGCAGTCATTTTTAGAAATATTTATGATAGGACAAGAGGAAATGGCCTCAAGTTGCACCAGGGGAGGTTTAGATTGGATACAAGAAAAAAATTCTTCACCAAAAGGGCTGTCAAGCATTGCAACAGGCTGCCCAGGGAAGCGGTTGAATCGCCATCCCTGGAGGTATTTGAAAGACGCATAGATGTGGTGCCGAGGAACATGGTTTAGTGATGGACTTGGTAGCATTAGGTTAGCAGTTGGACTCGATGATCTTAAAGGCCTTTTCCAACCTAAATGATTATTTGATTAACTGCTATTCTATTTGCAGATTCATAGACTGCAAAATACCACAGGATATGTTTCTGCTTCTCAAAGTACGTGTTGGGGTTTTGAACTCCTGAGGCAAAGGAACTACTAAAACACGTGTGGCATGTTGCAACTGATTTATTTCATGGATCGAGATGAATAAAAGTTGATTTTTTTTTTTCCAACATACGAATTCTCATGTAACTCTGCATCCCTGCAAGCTTGAGGACAAGGAGTACTTGCCAGGTTTTTATACTTCAAGAAATGCTTGGCATATGGGCTTTTCCTGTTGCTTTACAATTAAGAGGACAACAACTGGCACTTTTGTAGCATTGTGTCCAGAAAAGTTTCTAAAAATGCAGTCAAAACTGCCAAGTCATCTCACTTCCCCAACAAATGAAACCAGCGTATGGTAGTAAAAGGAACTCAGGGGTTTAGATTTTTCTGAGTTGAGGTAACACAGCCGGAAAAATGAGACTCCTGACACTCCCCTCTGTGCCATGAGACCGTGGGGTACCTCAGTTAGCTTCATTATTAGGTTAGCCTTCAGTCTGTGCTGTCTGCACTGCTTGTGGCAGAAAAAGAGGAGAAAAGACTGTGCTGGAAATGGGGGTGCAGTGCATGGGTCTACAGCAACATTCATAAAATATTCAGAAAGTTATGGTTGCCTGTGGGTCGTCTATTCATCTAAGTACACGTCTTAATTTACAACTTAATGTTATTTTTTTATATAAAGGTAAAAGCTTTCAAATAGTTGAACAGGTCTTAGCAAAATTTTAAAAATGATCCCATGTTAGTTTTTATTAAGTATTCACAATGGATTCAGATTATCCTGAATTAACATTGGGAAACCCAAACTTTCAGAATTGAACTAAAAAATAATTTTAAAAAAAATTGCCCTCCTGTCAGTCTTTGCTGCACCAGCTGTTATGGTATATGCAAAGATTTATTTCAGAACTACATTTCCAAGTTACAGCTCCTTTCTTCTCCTTCCACTGATGTGCTCTATCATCCACAATGTGAGTCTGAAGGAGTTCTGTCACCGCCCTCAGCGAGGACATGATTTTATCATGTTACACGCCACATGCCATATTTGACAGCAAAATTCACTAATTGAGCCACAGCTCACTTAAAAAGAAACACTCCACAACAGCATCAACAGGGATACAGGAGAGATGTGGTCAGGTTTGATCCACATCTAAGCCCTTGACTTTATCTACATGTTTGTTTCCAACAGATCCTGCTATTTAGATGTGTCTGAACTCAAAAACCACAAAGTACGCACACCCCAGACAAAAAGGCATTTTCAAAAAGAAGCATGACCCACCTGCTTAGTGGAATATCAGGTGTCCAGAAAGGATAAACCCGGGCAACAGAATCTCGCATCTGTATCTGATATCCTAGGTAGAAATAAGTGTCGTGGGAAAATTTGAGGGCTAACAGGTCAGTTGGGTGGCTCTGCAGAATCTGTTCCCACAGATCACAAGCTTTCGGAAGCTGGCTAGAAATAAAAAATTAATTTCATTGCTGAGAGATGGCACACATACCTGCCTCTACTGTTAGCTCTAAACTCATGCTGTTCCGAAAAATAGGAAATTCAACATCAAATGACTTTGTTTTTTTCCTTGAAGGAATTCCTTAGTCTTTTCGAAAGTAATAATAATATCTTCACTGAGCACCTTCTGGGAAACCTTTTGACAGAAACGTCCTTGGATTAGAACAAGTCACTGTTAACACACAAGGAAAATGAAATGAGCTTAAAGCATAAATCTAAAGATTTTCCTACAGGGTTGAACAGTTTTTACGGAGACCTACCATAATTAATACAGCTTCACACGTGCAAAGACACCTTCCCTCTCCTCTAGTGAGAATCAAACCCATAGCAACAGGGCTTCAGTAGCTTCCTCTTTACCTTTGCTAAGAAGTACATGAGGCAAATCCACGCTCACCTGTTTGTTTGACAAACAAATGATGGAAGTGAATCATTAGCCCATACCTTCTGCAGTGCACGTTCATCATATTGAAGGGAACACTGGGCCTCTACACCACTTCTGACTCTCTGCTATCTCCCTATTTTACAGAGGAAATAGGTTTTGACACAGGGAGAAAACAGAAGAAAAGTCTGTTTGTAGCTTTGCTTCTGTGGATCCAAGTCTGTGTTATATTGGACCTTACTGTAGTTACATATTTAGTTTCCTAGTTCTAAAGCATATATTCCACTGAAGGATCTGTGACAGCTTTAAAACAGAGAGTGCTTAACGATGTGAAGCAGTGGCAATGGAGCATCTCCCCTCCTATGGTGCTGCTCACTAACTAGCCACCGTGCTTACAGTTTGGAGAGATAAGTTCAAGAACAACCACTGACATCTCACCCTGATCCTTTGCTAGATGTCAGCTAGTGTCAGGCAACACTAATACCAACTATCTCTTCCGCCTCTGGCACCTAAACTCTTCACAGTCCTTTAAATGGGATGACAGTGAACTTACCCACTAGCAAACATGTCCAGTGCTGATACATGAAGCTTCTCCCGCTCAGTCAGGGGCTGTGATTTTGAAAGCATCATCATCGTTCTCATTGCACTGTCCAGCTCTTTGTTGAGCCGCACTGAGCTTCCAGTGCCGATCAGCTCCAAACCATTAGCAATGACATGTCCCATTGCTACAGAAAACAGCACATTACAACTTAAGCTCTACAGCATTGCAGGTAATTAATCTCTACATAAAGACGAGGGGGGAGTTGCTTGTTTGTTTGGAACAAGACTTGAACTCACAGGGGTCAGGAAGTCTCATAAGCCTAAAGTTTTTACAGGTTTTTCATGATAACCACTTAAAAAGATTTGAAATGAAAAGAAAAAAAACCACACAAAACCATCCCAACCTTCTCTAGACTCTGAAGAAGTTTTACAGAATTCTACAACCCAACACTTCCTACTTGCCTAAACAAAGTAAGTTAAACACCAAGACAGAAGGTATTATCCAGCACTTTCCATGCTAAGAATTAAATAATGTACTTACTAAAATTTGGATCTGCTGCTTTTAACTTTGAGAGACACCCCTCAATACCTCCAAGGCTCTCATCATTGGCCCAGGTTGCGTACTGTAAGAGAGGCAGAGAGAGGGTTGAGGAATGCCTGGCAATATTGGGCTTTTTTCCGATGACCCACGTGTAAAATCCAAAAGCAAGCAAGACAAATGTCTAAAAGACAAACTTTGGATTTGGATAGGGTCAGCATAGTAGGAAAACAGAAAAATTGTTTTCTTTAAGGTAGTTTGGCCACTAGCAGAACTAATAACCATGGATTTCTACGTGGTTTATGTCCACTGGTTGATTCTCCCATGTCAAGCAGGATGAGCACACTGGCTGAAGTTTTCCCCACAGCTGAAGCACACAGCATAGCCCTCTGCTACAAGGGTTTTCTGCTGCCTGCTAACGGCTGAGCTCTTCTAGCAGCCTGACTGTGAGGCTCTCCCAGTTGGTAGTTGGTAGTCTGTGTCCAGTTCTGGGCTCCCCAGTTCAAGAAGGACAGGGAACTGCTGGAGAGGGTACAGCAGAAGACTACAAAGATGATTAGAGGCCAGGGGCATCTCTCTTATGAGGAGAGGCTGAGGGACTTGGGTCTTTTTAGTCTGGAGAAGACTAAGGGGGGATTTGATCAACACCTATACTTAAAGGGCAGGTGTGAAGAGATGGGGCCAGTCTTTTCAGTGGTGCCCAGCGACAGGACAAGAGGAAATGGGCACAAACATGAACATAAGAAGTTCCATCTAAACATGAGGAGGAACTTCTTTCCTGTGAGGGGGGCAGAGCCCTGGAAGAGGCTGCCCAGAGAGGTGGTGGAGTCTCCATCTCTGGAGACATTCAAACCCCGCCTGGACACGTTCCTGTGGGACCTGCTCTGGGTGGACCTGCGCTAGCAGAAGTGTTGGATTAGGTGATCTCCAGAGGTCCCTTCCAACCCCATATCATTCTGTGAAATTTAGACATCAACTACAGCAAAGACTGTTTCACGCACAAACCCCTTCAAATCACATTTTCTTACACTTTTTGGTCATACCTGGGTCAGCGTAGCATCAAATAGTTTACAAGCTTCATTGCTAGTAGTGGACAGGACAAGTCCAGCATCCTGCCAGGCCTGCACAACAAACAAATAAAAACCTGCTCATTTTACACGCTCATTTTCCAGACTACACCAACAGATTTTCAAATTGATGGTCTTTTGGTATTTTCGTCAACTAAGCTTTTTTTTTTAAAAAAGAGAAAAACTGGAAGGACAATGTAAGCAGGCACACAAACAGCTGTAGTTACCTCAGAAGACTCAGTAAGTTAGGGTTAACAGTGGGAATAAAGAAGCAACGAATTATAAAAAAGTATTTAAAATTATAATAAAGTGTAATAGAAGATCTTGATGGGTTACGCATCTCATAATGAGAGACTAATTCTTAATTTATTACAACTCAACTTTTGGCTAGTCCCCTGATGCCGACACATCTCGTGTGAAGTAGATACATGTTAGAATAAACCCTTGCTTTTTTATAACTGAAATCAATACCTTAAGTAACTTGTAGGCCAAACAGCCTGACAGAGCAAATCCACCGCGTCACTGGAGTTCAGCCAACAAACAACTTGGATCACAGGCTTGTACACAAGCCTTACAAAAAGAAAGAACGTCAGTGTTTGATAAAGCTAAAACGCAGAACAGAATCAGGCTGCCAGAGTTTCTTAGCAAGCTGTGTAACACTGACTGAGGTGCTCCATCTCCTGGCTAGCTGCCGGAGAATGAAAAGAGTTTATTAGGCAGATGTGTGGTTTACTCAATGGTGGAATTAAGCAGCAGCAGCTATAGCACCCTGGTTCACAGCTGTCCCCATTACCACTCGTTTAAGTGACTCAGGCAACAAAATGGAAAACCCAATGCCTGTTTCAAAATGCATACAATGTGGGTGCCCTACAGCAAACAGGTATGTAACCTCTCGTTGCTTGCAGGCCTCTTCTCCCACACAGTATGGCCACACAACCACAAAGCCTGTCACCTCACAAGCTGAGGTGCTTCACTTGGCAACCTATTCATTTATTTTAATAACATCTGTGTTTATTTCTACTAAACACTCTCCATTCAGCATTCCTTTACTGTACCCATCACTGCCTCAATAACCATAGGCTTCTCAAGCACAGACTTACATTCAGCACACCATATATATTCTTGCTTAAGCATACCCACTTTTGAGGAGCTGCCCCAATCACTTCAGCATTACTTTTATTCCAGTACACAGAACGCACAGGATAGACATAAAAAAAGAGCTAGGGCAGCCAATTCAAACTCCTCCTAATGGTGGATTAGTCCTTGCAGATGCTGCAAGAATTCAGTTCATCTCATTTTACACTTTAGGTATTTCCTGGTTCAAATGACCTGACTGTCAAAAATATTAAGTAACCAGGCAAAGACATCTTTGCTAATACTATCCCAAAGCTTTGCCACTGCGATTGGATTAAAGGCTCACATTCCAGCAGCTCAAGCGCTTGTGTGTTCAATTACAAGCCTGAAAGACTAGACTGGAATGTAAAATTACAAATTTTCTTTACAATCCACGCTATATCCAGAAACAGTGTAAAAAGAAAAGTCAAGAGGGTAGCAAAGTTAGGCCTGCTACTTACAGGCTACCTTTCAAGGTGCCCTGCAAAACAGGCCACAAACCACTTTCATCTGTAGTTGTCTAAAACAGGCTCCGTTTGGAGCGTCTCTCTATGTCACTGACTGTTTTGCACAACAGCTTGAGGTTTTGCCAGGTATAAAGTGTCATCCCATTTGGAGGAGATTTGTTAACACCAAGACTCATTGGAATGAGAACCTCTGTGCAAAAGCACGAGAAAAACAAGCAGAACTAGGGTTAGTGAAAAAAAGGCCTGCATCCATCACGAAGGACACTGCTGATCTAGTGGAGGTACATGCTGTTCCCACCCACTCCAGAAAGCCTCTGCTCTGCCAAGGCTACAGCCCAGGTAACTCACCCCTTACTGGAAGGCTCCTCACTCTGGCAACAGGAGGACGGCAGCAAGGCTGCCCCAGGTCATGTATGCCACCACTACTCCTGTTAGCATGCCGGTAAAAGAGACTGCAGGGAAGAACCACCCTATAACAGTTGCCGACTCCTCAAAGACCTGCCCTAAAACTTATCTGTTGTTGCCAACCAAGAACCAAAGAGCACCTCTTGGCCTCTGGGTCGTACGCAAGTCGTCCTTCCCAGCCTACCTGGGACACTCACGTCTTGGGGCTCGTCTGTACTCGGACTGTGACTGAAGAAATCCACCAGAGAGGGGGTGTAAGCAGGTAAAAATCAGCCTGGAGAGTTTATAAAACAGTTATCACCTCCCATTTCCATACAGGCTGCCTCCGAGTTCTGTTACACTGACTTCCCACCACCTTCCTCTCTAACTCCAGAAGAGACTCTTCTCTGTGATGCTTCTTGGGGTGCCATAGCCTTGGCTCTTCTTGCTGCTTCTTGGCAAGACCAAAGCTTTGCCCTTTTCTCTTGCTTTAATATGAAAGTTTAGTCACAGGATCTGGCAACCCTTTATTTGTATTTTTGTTGCTGCTAGAATCCCGCTCGGCTCTCAGGAATCTCTGTTCTTTGCAGTTTGCTGTTAGCACATCCTCTATTACTCCGGTGACAGCTCTCCAGAGCTCAGGAACCTACCACGCTCTCAGAAGATCAAGACTTCTTTTGCTCCCTCCTCCTGCCTCATTAACCAAAAAAACAGGAAGAGAGTGAACTTCATCAGGAAGAAAGCACGCAAAAGACTAATCAGTAACCAGCTCCTGCAGACAGATTTTGAACCCTTGGACTCGAAGCTGGTTTAGAGTTAAAAGAAGGAGGCCCACAGCAAGGGCAGGCGAGCGCCATGGGACCGGCCTGCAGGATGAACGAGACCCGGAGATGTTCAGAGACGAGTTTGCCTCCCCCGCGGGAGGGAAGGCTGCAGCGGCTCGTCCCCCTCGG
>VXAK01022698.1:15856-34409 GCA_013399435.1 Arenaria interpres | reverse complement strand
GCCCCTCGCTCCTCCCGGCGCTGGCCGCGGCCTGGCCAGGACCTGCCGTTTCCGAAGCCAAAACGCCTGCCCCTTCCGCCCTGCTCCGTTCCTTGAACTCCGGGAGCTTGTGGGCTCTGCCCGTCCCTCACCGCGGTACGGGCCCACTCCCCGGTAGCAGCCCGAGCCCGCCCNGAAAACATGGCGAGCAAGGCGGGGGGCCGGGCCCGGCGCTTTGGGCAGCCAGGCCCCGGTGCGGAGCAGCGCGGGAGACCCGAGCTTCCCGGCAACAGCTCCCGCCGGTAGATAATATTGTTCCTAATGAAGGGGCTTGGGCGTCAATTTATCGTTTATTCTCTCTTCAGCAGGCAACGTGTCTGGGATCTGAGAGGAGAGGGGTGTCTGTTCTCCTTGTCTGCCGGGATCCCTCCCTGGAAGACGGGCGTCAGGAGCCCTCCTCAGGGCAGGCCCCAGGCTGGCTCCGGCGGGTGCCGCGGGGGCAGAGCACAGGGCTTCTCCGCCACGGAAGACAGCGAGGAGAGGAAGCCTGGCTGCAGAGGTGGGAGAGCAGAGTCCAGCCTCCCCGCCGTGCTCGGAGCGGGAGAGGGTTCAGGTGTGCGCTTCCCACCGCCGGAGTGCCCGACTCCCTGGGGCATAAGTTACAGTGGCAGGAGGGAACCTCCCCTTCAAACTGCAGAAGCACATGTGGAAAGAGTCTAGGTGAGAGAGAAAGCATGAGTTCCCTGAGCAGAAGCTTGCTGACCAGCATGACTGCTTAACAGGAGGGACTCATGATTCTGGAAGTAGAGCCAAAGCTTCATTCTGGTATTTTTTATTTTTTTTTTCCTACACAAGGGCTTTAATATAAGGTCTGTTCTTTGTTTAATAGAGTGTAGTGGCCACAAATTGCCTTTTTCTGAGGAACACTGTGAGTTGATGTTGGAGCTACAGGATGCAGCCTTGAAGGGGACTGGGGAGAGGATTCCAGGGAAGTTCAGAGCTGTGCGAGGGCACTGCTTTTGGACGTGCACAGAGGAGCTTTAAGAAGGGAACTTAGGGGAAGCCTTTGTTTCCTGTCATATGTAGGCATGGCCAATATGAGGTTGCACTTGAGCAAGGTGGTGTTGGGATCACAGCTTTGAACTTAAAGCACCGTAGAGCCATGGCAACAATCAGGTACTCAACTCCCCTTGAAAAATGGGGGGGAGTTAGGAAGCTCACAAGATACATGAGAGATGAAGTACCACAGTTTCTTTCTGAGTCTGCTCTGAGAAGCTCAGTAAATGTCTCCATATCTCAGTGATGCTAGAAATGATCTGTCTGCATAAGGAGAGAGGTTGATCGTGTGGTTTTCCTTCACACTTAATCCAGACTTGCTCGTGGACCTATTTGTTCGTGTTTTCTCTAGCTGGCTGTTCAAATAGCTGGGGTAGTAAAACTAGAGGAACACAACTTTCGGAGGAAATGGGCATGCCTGTAAGAAGGTGTGTGGGTTTATGTGCATGAGAAAGTATCTGTATAGTAGGTACAAGTCTTTATTCTCAGACTTTCATGAAGATGGCAGTCTTTACCCCATACCCTCCTACCCTTCCAGCAGTCTTGTGTTTTGTTTTCTTTTTGAAGAAAAAATCATCGTTACTGCATCGTTACGCAGTCTTCAACTTGAGCTCAGCCCTAACAAATTGAGGGCCTCAGTCCCATTTTACTGGAAAGAATTCACTTCTCTGTGTATATTAACATCTTGCTGGTCACAGGGGAAAGTGAGCACTGGCTGTCACAGCGAGGACATTGTGACATGCAACCCCACATAGTGGGGACTGAGTATTTCCTTACGGTACCAACTTCGCTTTCTGTAGGGAGATAAATCAGTGAAGCTATATATATTTCTTTCAGGATTATGTCAACTTGCAGTGTCTTATTTCCCAAAACACTGTGTTAGCCTCTCCTCGTGTATTTCCACAAAATCTTGGTGTTGCTATTTTTAGACTCTGTTGGAAAGTGTTGCACTAAGTTTAGATTGTGCTTAACCAAGCTGATACTTTCAGTGGTACATATGTGGCCCTCCATAACTTTTCTTTAAGGACAACTTACATATTAATAGAACCCTTACCATCTTATTCTTCCCCGCTATGGATATTAATCTAACAAAGCTATATAAAGAGCTACAGTTTGAAAGGAAGACAAAATCAGTTCAGGGGAGGGGGTAACCTATGGCCATAGCATGCTTATTTGTTGAGCTTATACCGGAAGGGAGATTTAATGCCATCAGAGCTCAGGTCTGGTTTCCCTGTTTTGGCAAGGAATAACTGTAATCTAGAACTGGTGTTCGCTTTGGTGGACACTTCAACATTTGGATCTCCTGCGTTACCTCCTCTCTAGTAAGTCCCTATAATTGTTTTGTGAGAAGAGCAATAAGTTTGCCTTCCTTTAGCCTTCTATATGTAAAATGTCCTAGAAATTAGAGTCACACCATGGATGATGATGTGATAAGCTTTGTACTCTGCTTAGAAAAGCTTGCTGAAAGAGAAGGAGAAGAAACATGAATGAGAGGGGTCAAGCAGAAACCCAGATATGATCACAGATTAATTCTGGGGGGAAGGAAAGGAAGGGCTAATAACACTGTAGTTCTTCCTCCTCTGGCAGGACTGTTTGTTCTGTTACATAGCAAAGAGATCCACCTTTCGCTGTGCTTCTGCGACCGGACATGGAGATGGCCTCTACCATAAATGCTTGGGCAACTTGCTTTTATTTTATTCTCTCATTCACTTACTGTGTGATCCACTTAGCTGGGCTTTTAACAACTGAGTAACTTTTAACAGCTGAGGTGCTGAAATGAGAATTCCCCACAGCCACTAACAGTGATGTTGCCAGAGGCTGGGGCTGTACGGGTCCGATGTGTCCAGTAGAGGACAGTGGTATACACTGGTTAATCGGTGCCTTGTTGCAGCATTCCTGTCTGAAGCCGTTAAATTCTCACCTAATTCGAGATTCTTCTTTAATAAATGCTGTCAAATTCAGAGCTGGCTGCCTGCCATATTCAAGTAAGGAGTACTCAGGGTAGATATTTTTTTTTTTTTGAGTGTTGGTTTCTCAGCTTTAAGTCAGGCATCAATTGATACCTTTTTGAGATTCTCTTGTGTTGGGAAAGCCTTTTTACCTAAGGAAGGGGTTTGATTTGCTTGGCTCCTCTCTTTCTGCTGACGCACCCTGCTCAAAGCGTTGGCTACGACTGTTCAGAAGACACGCTTGCTCTCACAGCTATGACCATGGAGGCTGTTTATCACACAGCCACAGGGTGCCCACACAAGCTGTTGTTAAAAAGCAGGGCTTGGGGCATGCTATATGACCCCGTACCTTGAGGGAAGCCTGTCTGCTGCAGTGACCTCAGTTCCTTCAGAGCAAACACAGCAATACCAGCACAATCCCCCCAGCCTGAAGGGAGTAGTTGCTGCAACAAGTCAAGGCTTAATTCAATCAAGTGATCTTTGGGAGAGAGGTAATAAGGGTAAAAGTTCCAAATGGCCACACTTGGTGAAATTGCATTCCTGGGCTAATTTGTTAGCTAGACCCAAGGTAAATCACCTCAAAGGAAGAGCAGGGAGGCAGCCAACAGGTGACCTAAATGTGCCTTCAGGGCAATAACATAAAGGAACTGGAGGGAGAGAGTTGTTCACCTGGAGATTAACTAGCAAGTAAGAAGGTTCTGCTGTTTCATCTATTACCTGAGCAATGAGGCAACAGATCACTTTTCTGAAGGAGGTGAGTGCGTTCCTGGCACTGAAGTATATTTAAATTTATATCACACCAAACACTGCAAAATAACTTGGCATTTACCAGGCTATGAACTCAGTGGCTCCTACGCTTCTATTAGAGAGCGCTCCTTCCCGTAGAGAATCAAGCTGTGAATATTTTAATAGGTCATCGTCATCAACAGTGGATACTGCAGGAAAATCTTGGCAGGAGAAAGAAACAAGGGTTTAATTGAGGAGGATTAAAGGTGTGTCAGTGTTGGTTTTATCTGACACCCTTTCAAATCAAAGTCTGTGTCTGTTTGTAGGCTGTTTGTTTCTTGTGTAGTTTCTCTCGTTTATCAGTGACTCAGAAATGCACGAGTCTCCTGTGGAGTATTAAGAGGGGCTTAACCTATGCATTGTAAAGACTTGTGCTAATGAGGTTTGAAGCAAAGAAAATCAGATTACTTATCTGTGCCACTACTTTGCCACTGACCCTGACAATTTAATGGTGATTTATTATTTCTGGCATGCCTTCCAGGCCTGTTAGCAGAATGCTTCGAGCAGAACTGCCCTGAAGTTTTTAGGAGTCCCTAGGGAACTGCACTGAGAGCCATTTCCCCACATCCATATCATGTATCAGTCACAGCGTGGAGAAACACTCTTACAGCGCTGCTGTCTAACCCATGCCTTTCTTTTACTGCAGTTTTGTCCTTAGTATGGTATTTAAATCTGTGTGCTTTACCTTTCGCCATGACACGTGGGCCAACCTGACACATGGCCTGCAGCGTTCTGGGCTTGACTTGGCAAGTTTCTGCTGAGCGTGCTAGTTCAGCGTTTGCTTCGTAATCACGCGTGTGTGGGTAGCCGTGTTCTTTTCAGAAGAGCTACACATCTGCTTAAAGTAAATACGTAGTTAAGCACCTTGCAGCTTCCAGCCAAAATGGCAATTCCGCTTGGGCGGAATTCAGTTCTAAACAAGCTGTTCTAGAAGACTTCTTCAGTACATGGCAGCCAGCCAGATATTTGACATGTTACTGGGACTTGGTGGTGCTTCAAAAAATTTCAAGGACAAGAGGAAAAAGCCAGTGTTAGCACCGATGATGATTTGAGTCACTTGAGGTCACAAATTTGCTTGATGATGATTATGAAGGGATTAGTGTCCCGGACTTTTCTCTCCTCAAGAGGTCCTTCATCCTGTTGTTGGTATGCTAGAGAGAAACGAGTTCTCACTCATGCTTCATGTGTCTGCTTGGAAGGGAGGCGGACACCTTGTCATAGTTGTCATATCAGGTATCTTGCTAAGATGGTATATAGGGCCAAACCAGTGAGCTTTGTGATAAAACAATGTCTGTCTCCACTGTGGTTTTGTCCCAGAATCGCTTCTCTGCATGTGCTATTATGCTCACATAAAGATGCAGTTCTTTTAATTGCAGATGAGCTTTTTGGAAGCACTAGAAGCTCTGTGAGAGAGTGCATCTTAGGTCTTGTCTGCTTGGTAGTTTAGACTAAAGATGTGAAGCACGTGAATAAACTGAAAGCTTGGTACATCTGCCATTAAATTTCTTTCTTCGGAGGAAAATGACTTTGTTTTGTTATATAGCAAAATTTACTTCTGAATGGGAGCATTCACTCTGAAATCCCTACGCTCGTTAACTTCACACCTTGAGTTAGTGACCTTAGCTTTCCCAAGTGTTGCTGTGTAGACAAGCTCTCAGGACAAATGATGTTCCCAGTGGAAGAAAACTTGGTACAGCTGATACCAATGACTTGTAAGCTGGGAGTAAAATGGAAAGCATCATAAATTCATCTGTGCCTTGCAGGCAGGATCATATGCTTTTCAACTGGCATAGCCAAAAATCTGTTTGTACATAGATATCATTCCTTCCCAGTGGTAGTCACTGAACAGATTCTGTTCTACATGCCAATGGCCTGTAAGAGAGCAGGTGTTTCTATATCTAACGTACTTCGGCTCTGAACCCAGGGCTGTTATTTTGACTTGGAATCAGGACGCATTCGTTCCAAAGTGTATGATCCCCCCTGCCATAAATACTTTTTTTTTTGTTGTTGTTGTTCTCAGTGTTTTGCTTTATTTTAGAGAAAAAAATCACCATGATGGTCTTCTGTATCTGATTTAAGTGACTTTCCATACACTTACCTTTGTAGAGTTAATTATTTTCCCTTTTTAAAAAGGCTGATTACAAAAAATTGCATATGGTGTTTGGGACTGAATCTCATTCACACGGGAGGGTGTCTTGATATTACCACTGATTACCTACAGAAAAGGTACGCTTAGGTGTGTTTGGGGGGCTTATCTGGTAAACCTAAAGTGCAGGGTCCCAAAAGCAGACTTCTTAGTTGCGTTTTGTGTATAGTTTGAAGAACCACTGTTTTAAAATACAGGGAAAAATAGGTAGCATGTACATGCCTTATATCTAACTGAAAAATCTGAAAGCACTTTAGTTAATTAAATTCTCTCAGGCATCCCCATGAGGTAGGGAAAATACATGATATCCAAGAGTTACATCACTTCCGAAAAAACGTAGTTGCCTAAGGTATTCACAGGGATTTATTTATTAAACCAGTACCCAGCCCCATTTATGTTACATTTGAAGAACTTCCTGTACTACTAAAATGCCAGGAACAGCAGTGGAAAGGCTGGTGGTGAAGGAATGATGATGTAAGGGAGATTATTCCCAAAATTAAGTTTCAGGATTTAACAGGACTTTCTGAACTGGGTGTCTGTTACGAAGCCTCTGTAACCTCTGAGGATCTTGGGGCTCCCTGTTCTTCTGGAACATTAGATGACAAGTAGTCACAGCTCTGCTTCACCTTGCCCCTAATTCACCTTAGCAGCATATGTCTCTAAGGATTCAGTTTCACCACACAGGGTGAGCAGAAATAGCAGCTTACTGTCATTGAAAGAGGGAAATACAGGTCCCTCATCTCAGCCCTCCCTTTCCCCTGGCTGTGCAGTTTTGCCTCTTGCCTTGCACTACTGTTAGCAGTTGTTGGATTCTTCTGCAAGCCAATTTAGTTCCCTAAAACGTTGGAAGAAGAAAAAAAAGGTATTTTTTTCATTTGTTACCACATTAGTAACTAGTGTGGTGCCGTAAGAGTGAAAGCATAGGGCAAGGTGTTTGGTGTTGGCTACCAGCTGCCCACTGTCCATGTTTCAGGATGTTTCAGACTACCTCTGGTCCTGGCCTGTAGATTGAATGGCCATTTGTTGGTCATTCAGGTTGAAATGTGTTGGGTGTGCTTCTGGAGCACACCTTCCAGTTTAGTTTCATCTGAAACTGTCCGGTTTGTGGGCTTTAAGATTGCTCCACAGCACAAACCCAGTGGGGTAAGCGAAGACAGGCAATTTGTTCTCAAAGAAAACCCCTGAGCTGAGCTAAAACATAAATAGAACCATGGCCTTAGTGAACAGAATCAGCTCTGCTGGGGAAGGGTATGGCTGCAAAGCTGGAAGAGTGGGAATGACCTGCTGTCCTTCGGCAGGCTGTATATCTGCTCAGCTGTGAGCACACACAACCTAAATGCTGAAATACTGCCCAAATCAGAGTTCCCAGCATTCGCCTTCCTAATGGCTTGATGCCATTCCTGCTTCAGTTAAAAAAGCTGATGGGCTTGCAAGCAGAAAACCGCATGCCATGGAAAGCGTGAGGGCTTTTAGCTAAAAGCTTGAGTTTCCTTGCTAACTGCAAGGTGAATGTGTCTGTTCAAGAAAATGGTGCAGGTGAGTGAGGATGACCAATTTGCAAACTATTGATAGCGTTTCATTTATGGACTGGGGCAACTTTGGGGCATGCAGACGGTTAGCTGTGCTTGATCTGATCATACATACCAAAATCAGTCCCAAGAGCATACTTGCCACGCCATGCTTTTTGAAAAAGCGTGTGACTTTCCACTAAAGTGCTGTGAGTGAAGGATAAACTCCCAAATGTAAATCAATGGTCGAGATTTTAAAACAATTCATCTTGTAAGCACCAAAGCTGATGAAGCATGGCTTCCTATCTTTTGTGTCTCGTGACTGATAGCTACGGCTTTGTAAGGGGGGTCTGAAGTCCTTCAGACAGATGGACAGTAGCTTTCCCATGTGCAGATCCTCTGATGGGTGTCCTCCGTGAGGGTGAAGCAGAGTCTCCCTCTCCTGCCTATTTTCATAAAAACTATAGGACCTAAACTTTTTTGAAAGTACCTCTTCCTCTGTCCTGTGTGGCTTGAATGGGCCAACGTTCTACCTAGGCAGAGGGTGGTTACATCAGCTTCATTTCCACAGGGAGCCAGGGTTAAGCTCCCAAAACTCTATTCAAAGGTGAACCAGAAGCAAAGAAAAAGACACAGTACATCATGGCAACACCTACCTTTCTGGTCCCTGTCTCCTGAGCGGGGTCCCAAACCCTTTCAGGGCTCCGCTCGCAGTCTGTGGGAGGAGGCGGGCATTGCGGAACCGGATTGGAATTACGCACGACAGATAAGGAGTCATTTCTTGGGAAGCGCTTAGGGAGCATAGGCCTTGATTGAGCAGAGGGTTTTCCAGGTCACAGCCATATACTTTGTTACCTAAATTCTTTTATGGATCAAGTTTCAAACTAATAGGTGAATTTTATAGCTAGGCTGCCAGGCTGCAGTTTCTAAACCCGTCTGAGGAATTTGGAAATTTAACTGGGACATGGGAAACGAACTTGATTTGGGAGAAAAGATTTACTAATCGAGGTTTGCACAGTCAATTTTCCATTGGATTTTAATTTGCGTAGCGAAATGTTCCACATCAGTTTAATCTTCTTGCAGGTGCGTTTCCAGTGTAGCATTTTGGAGCTAACAGATCTTTGTGTTTCTTGTAGGCGGCTTAAAGATGGATGCTCCCAAAGAGGTTCAGCCTACAGGAGAGTTCAAATGTCAGCTATGTGGCTTAACAGCTCCATACGTGTACTATGGGCAGAAGCCACCGAACACGCGCTCTATTGTGTAAGTACGGTCTTTCACATTACAGACTTCATTGGAAGCCTTGTACTCTGGGATGACATGCCCTGCATGAACCCGAGAACATGCCATATTGCCCCTGAATAGGAGGCTTGGTACTAAACTGACCTTCTTTTTCCAAAGGGAAGAAGTGTTAAAAATTGTCAGCCTTGATAGCCAAGACAAAAATCGACTTTCCTGTCCTGCTTCAATGCTGTGCAAAGATTTAACCTATTTAGTAGTTAACGTATTTCCATGCTACTATCTACCTGTATCATTATTTTCTTACTAGAATGTTGTTGACTGTCAGCCTACCATTATTTTCTTACTAGAATATTGTTGACTGTCAGTCTAGGATTTCTGGGAATAGCCCTTTCCTTGCAGCTGTGTCAGCTGGGCAACACGTAAGCACAGCATGAATTAAATAAATGTGGCAAAAAAACACATTTTAAGAGCTGTTTGACATGATGTGGAGTTTTGAACGGCAACGTTTTTGTTTTTTTTTTAATTAATTAGACAATTCTTTGGCAGATTGTACAGCATTAAAGCGTGTGGAAGTTTAGTACATATTTATATATTAGGAGACCGAAGCTTTTTCCACTTCTGCTAAGTAGGGATAGTTTGACTAGAAACTATGCAGTTTTGACTTTGCGGACGTGAAATTCCCCATAAAGCAAAGTACTTAGCTTTAAATGTACATGTAGCTCCATTGAGGCCATCCTGGTCAACAAACTCACGAGGCAAATATGGTGAGGAACTCCCTGGAACTGGAAGTCATTTCACCCCACTAAGATGACTCACTTTCTTATAAAATGGAAATAGCTCTTGATTACCACCTGCTTGGGCTGTTTTCCTTGGGCAGCTGTATTTTTATCGTTCCAAATCCCACTGGTTTTCCCTCTTCTACTCAGCAGAACAGTGGCCCACCTTTGATCAGATGCCTTTGTAAAGAGTCTGAATCAAAGCTGAATCTTAACTTTAGGTTATCCAAGCTCAGTGTTAACATCTCAGCTTTATCTGGATTACTGAGATTCGAAAAGCAAAAGAATAATGCTGAAGCATAACTCTTCTGTACATGCGTATAAAAATATCTTTACACGCTGTCTTTATTGGCTTACCTTCTGGTCTTCTCACATGGCCTAAATGCAATGCTGCAGTAAACATATGCCAGACACGAAGGCTTGTACAATGGCCAGGTCTCTACACTGATGATAACTGCATTAAGACTGTGAATCTTGCAAGGGGAGCTTTGCAAAGGTAATCCAGTCTTTGTACTCTAGGGGACTTGTTGACAAGGTGATCTGCCACATTAAGATGCCTGATCTTTCCTAACAATGTAAGGCTTGAGCCGTACAGTTTTTTGAGTAGAGAGAAAAAGGAATACACTCACAGACACACACATACATGCGTGTATGTATGTAATACAAGGAGAAGACAGTATGAGTTAACAGAGTACCTTTTAAATATGCATTGTACTCCATATTACTACAGAATCCAAGTTTGATTTAAGTCCAAAAATAAGACAGCTGTGCAGGTTGCCCTGTGCGTACAGATGCCCAGGTGACTTCTGTAATATTTTGCCTGGAGCTCCTAGGAGGAATAAGGCCTTAGTCTTTCCCAAGCAGGTTGCCAAATTATTAATAAATGCACTCCCTTAATACCCTGAAGGAAACAATACAGTCTGTTACATAAAGTAAGCATATTTCAGGTCATTGTAATGCTCTGTGCTAGTAGCTCATGCTTGCAAGAGGTGGGATCCTTAGCTTTACAGCAGTAACGTAACTAAGAGCAGTAAACCCTTTTTATTCTATACTCACATGTGCACAGCTTTGGAAGAGAACTTCTGATTAGAAGCTGTGCAGTTGAAATGATTACTTGACAAGGTACTGAAGTTGGCCACGCTAAGGAGTGCCTGTCATAAAAATGGAAGATAAAAGTACTTTAAGGTAGAGCACTGAAAAAGCTTAGTAAGATAGTGCTGAGAGGATCACAAACTGCCCTGCTATTGGAAGACAGATAGAAAGTGCAGCATAGGAATGAAGACAAGGCACAGTGTTGGTTTTGAAGAGGAAGGGAACTGCATAGCTTGCTGCATTGTCTCATGTACAGCACAAGGCCAAGCAAATCAAGTAGAAAGGGCTGATGCCTCTTCAGCAGCCACAATTTCCCCATTTTGGCTCTCCCCTACTGTGAAATCTACCCTTAAAAGCCTGAAATTATTTTTTTGTAGGGTTTTGGAAGAAAGCTATGTCATGAAGGATCCTTTCACCCCCGACAAGGACAAATTCCTCATCCTTGGGTCTCATTGCAGTTTGTGTAGCAAACCGGTGTGCGTTGGTACAGTAAGTAACAAGCAAAACAAGCTTCTCCAATCATTTCTTTTTGTTCCAGTCCTGGTGACCTGTTAGAGAAAAAACAAACAGCAAAAACCCAAACAGCCTATTTTTAAGACAAGCTAATTGCATGTTCCTGTTGGTTTCCCCAGGTAAAGCTCTTTGTATTAAATTAAAATGATCAGCAGCTTTAAGTGTTCTATTTACAGATGAGCACAGTCCAGCCTCACAAACATAATGAGTGCTCTTTCCCACTTTCTCAGCACATGAAAATGCAAGGGAAATCACATATTACTTCAAGACCTTCAAGGTTGGGTAGATTGTAATATATTAACAGTAGACTTTTTTTTTTTTGCCTTTAAAGGGGATATAAGTATCCATGGATTGTTGGGTTTGCATCCACGGCACAGGGCTACCATCCTATTTGGAAAAGCTAAGTGAGAAAGAGTGTGAGTAGGGCGTTGTGCAATGCTGTGATAGCTCTACGAAGAAGAATGCATTTGAGTAGCAGCTGGTAGGCAACCTTAAGCTATGAAATCTGAGTGCGGTTCAGAAAGGTGGTGTGAAATTACACTTGTCTTAATTCCTTCTCCTCAGCGCAGAACTGGTCCCTTTGTTTGCTGGGAGTTCAAAGCAAAAACGAAGACAAGTTATTACACAATTATCAGTGTCTGGAGGCTGTACTGTGCTTCTTTGAGGCAGTACAAGGAATTGAGAAAACGGAGGTTCGGCAGGCCAGTTCTGTGGTTGAAAGCAATTTGGGACTCCTGCAGTAGTCAGAAATCAGGCAGGGCTCGGCCCATGAGATGTCCCCCAATTTGTTTACACTGTTCACAATGTATGTATTTGTTACACCAGACACCGTTGCCCTTACAGCAGCCAGATCCCAGCCTTGTCTTTCCAAGTTGTTTGCTATCCTAGGGCGACGTGCATAAATCTAGAGTGCAGGTAACAGCCTGCGTGAGAGCACACCTTGGTCTTAATTATCATCTTTAACAGTTTTCAAATTCAACCTTTTCAGCCCATTCTCTAATTACTGTGGTTAGGGGCCAGTTGCAGTGACGTGACCCTTACTAAAAGTAGCTAGTAGCAGGAGTTTTGAAAAAGACAGACCTGTTAAAGACTCCATGAAGATGTAGAATATCTTTTTTTCATGATGTTTGGTGGTGAGTTATATTTCTGGTGGGACAAAGTAACTCCTCTGGCCTCCTCAGAGCATGAGGTGATATAATCTGAGCAACTGAGACAGCTCGTATGCCAATGCCAGACAAATTCTGTGTGGGGACTTGAGGAAATTCTCCTGAGCAAAACAAAGGGTCACATTACACTGTCAAAATTTAGAGGCCTGGGCAGACACATGCAAAAGGAAATGGGCACACTTGGACAAGTTTAGCTGCTATTCTGACTTGCAAGGAGTTAGCACCGAGGATGGATTTGGTCCACGGTCCTAAGAGGAGCGTGCAGTTACACCTTTCTTTTTCTTTCTTTTTTTTTTTTTTCTTTTCTGGAACTACCTGAGGACTACACGGGAGTCAGATGAAGTGCCAGTGCTCTCTGGTTATGTCTTTGATAGCTGGGCTCAAGTTTCCAGAGCCAAGTAGCTCAAGGCAGTTGTGTGCAGGCAAAGCTCATACGTGAGCAAGATCTTCCTGGGGACAATGTCCTCATCTTGGCTGGTAGTTGACTCGCTCCCACGCACAGCCAGTGGAAGAGGCAAGTGCAGCTCGTCAGATAGTTTGGGCTTATGAGCTTGATTCCTGCCCTGACACGTCAGGTTTATCCCTCCTTTTTAACAGCAGAGGATTAGCAACTCAGACACATTTTGGGCAAACTTGAGCACAGTTAGCTATTTTCATTCCCAAATGAAGGGTCTTTAATTGATGAAGAATTCAATGGATATTTCCAAGTCTGGCAGTTAAATCTGTCAGAAATAGAGTTTCAGCCTCTCAGTATCTTTCTACACAGTGTGCATTTCTGAATGAAGGTGGGGCTTTTTCTTTTTAGAGATTTAATAATGCTTTCAGTTAATCTATGGCATAACAATGTAAGGAGATATTAGCAGTGAGCTAATAGAAGTCTCTTCTAATCTTTTTGTCATTGCTGCCTATTTTGGCTATTGTAGAAATATGTCAATCACTTACTTGTTATCTGAGTCTTCACGATTCCCCCGACGGTATCGCTCAAAGCAAAACCTTGATTGTAAATAATTGAGAATAAATTTCTTACCAAACTGGCCAGGCCAGATAGTGAATCACACGTATGACTATGGTTTCAAAATGTATTTGGCAATACTGCTTAGGTAACATTGAAAGAGAGCTGCAGAAATGATAATTAATGCTTTAGAACACCCACACCACAAAACAGGTAAACACGTACTATTCCTCTTTCATGTGGGGAAAGTTAAAAGCCCAGAGAAGTAAAAACTTACCCAAGGCAGTAGAGAGAGCCAAAGGTAGGATAATATCTGTGTGGATTGGGATTGGTTCCTGCTTGTGCTTGACCCAAGTACATCAACTCAGCCCTACACTGAGTGTTTCCATAATGTTACGAGAATTGAAGCTGATGAAAATTATGCTTTCTTGGCCATCTTTGGCAAAGAAGCTGGAGCGATTTGAGGGAAAGTTTTCAGTGACAGGTTGCTTTCATTTTTATGGTAATTCAAAATAGTACTAGACTAACCTGTGGCAAAATTAAGACACTTCTGACCTTAGATTTGGCGAAGGGTTTTGATTTAATTTGCCATCTTTTATATCTAAGGAGGCTTAGACACAGATCAGATTTTAGGCTTTTCATGAGACAACCCATGCTAGCTGAAGTGTCTTTCCTTACAGTTGCTGTGCCAATGAAAGTAAAGACTTAGCAACTGCTCTGTATAATGCTCATAAATTCAGATTTTCTCTTTAAGTCTCACTCAGTTCATTTACTCCAGTCACCCTACTGAACCAATCTTTAGCACAGTGTATTGATAAGTGCCATTATTTTCAGTTGGGCTGGAAATACTTCTAATGATTATCAGTAGTGTCTTAAGACATGTCAAAACTCCACAAAAAGGAAGATCTTAAACGTCCTTAGGAAGGTTGAGTGCCTTTCTTCCTCTTTCCCTTTCAGAAAAGGGGAGAGGAAGTGATATAATCTGACCATATTAGTCATTTAAAACAGTGTTGTTTTTTTTTAATACAACATTATTTTTTATTACATTGGAAAAGAAAAGACATGGCTTTTGGAGGAGAAAGGAGGAAAGGGAGCAAGTTTCATCCATCCTGCTCACCTCAGCAGAAAGTGACTGAACACTGACCTTGGACATGACTGTAGGTATTAAGTGATAAACGTAATACTACAGCTACTTTCCACTCGACTTCCAGTCATGTGAGGTCAATCCTGGACATGGTTAGGCTGGACTTTTCCTTTACGTAGAGTTTCCTTTAGAAATGTTGTAAAGATCATATCCCGGTATATATTACTTTCAGACATGATCCATCTGAAAACTGAAATAAACTCTGGCAGCATGCTTTGGCAGCTCAGTTTTTCCTGAATTTTACTATTAAGTTTGAAATTGAAATGGTCATGGACCAATTGCCTTGGTCGTGGAAGGGGTAAAACATAGTAAAGAATTACCTGATTAAACCCAGAACCCCATCAGGATAATGGTCAAAGAAGGGCTTGACTATGCATAATAGTAAATGAGGCTGAATAACCCCATGACTGAGAGAGAAGGACTAAGGGTACGTGGAACCAGTGCCCAGATGTGCAACGGTTGATATTGATGATTTGCATGAGCCCCACTGGCCAAAATTGGCAAAAGTTGGCAACTCGTTTCAGTGAAAAGAATGCAAGTCAAGCACCTGTGAGGAGCTGCGTCTGAACATCGGAGTTACCCAGCTGCAGAACGGGGGGAGAGCCTCTGCCCTCCTTTGCCGTGGCCCAGGAGCAGCCTGTGGGGCAGCGTCCATCGCTGTGGAGCCGTGAACTTCACCTGGAGGCGGTGGGGGGGGAGCCGTGTGCCATTTTGCAATACAAACAAGAATAACAGGGCCAACTTAAAACTCTAATCTTCCCTTTTTAATTGGCAGCTTAAAGTATTAAGGATGCTAAAAGACAAAAAACAATAGGCTCTGGAGGTTGTGCAACTGAAATCCAGTTTCAGAGCTTTTCAGAGACCGGGGCTTCACACTGGCTCTGAATAGGAAGGGGCCTGGCAGTCAGTGCAGAAAGGGACAATAGAGGAAGAGAAGTTGTTCCTCGGGCTCGAAAGCCACACAGAGGCAAGCTGATTATGATTTTGATATAATCATCTGCTGAAGTCCAGATAGGGACATGGGAAACAAAAGCAAGAACAGAAACGCAGAAATATCCGAGCCGAGGCCTCCAGAGAAAGGCCAGCCACAAATGACCGTGGCAAGAGGAAAACTTTGCTGTTTAGGTGAAGCGCATGGAATCCATTACTCCCAAAAAGATGTCCTGATCCATCTGAACTGGTGTCTTTATTCATGCCTAAATCCCCAAGAATAATCCATCAGCAACACCAGCTCCAGCTTACTCATTAAATCCCATTTGGAATTTAGTGATCAGCACGCCAGGAGAACCATGGGTTTCACTCTTGCCGCAGGGCAAAGGAATAATACATTAGTAAGCTTTGCTTCCAGTTGCCGAAACTCTGTACTGCAAATAGATTAAAATATTCCATCAGTTTTGCTTCTTCCTAGACAATAACTAATATCTGGTTAGAGCAAAGTGGGTTAAAAATAAATATTGGGTCCGTAACGCTTGCTAACCAACTCAACCGTGAACAAAACATGTCACATCATAGTGTCATTCCATTTCAAGGGCAGGGAAAACGCTGCCTTTATGCACAACAGCTTTTATACTTTGCCATCAGGAATTCAGAGAGGAGACATCAGCTCAACCTTTAGTACCATGTATGTTTTTAGTTTTTAATCAGCAAGTACCTTTATTCAAGGTAAAGGTGGTTAAATGGATGAAATCTCTCAGAGGAAAACTTTGCCATTTGGGTAAAACCCGTGGAATCCATTATACCCCAGAAAGATGTCCTGATCCGTCCGTGCTGATGCCTTTATTCATGTTTAACTCTCCAAGAATAATCCATCAGCAACACCAGCTCCAGCTTACCCATTAAATCCTGTTTGGAATTTAGTGATCATGCCAGGAGGACCATGAATGATGCGTGAAGGACAAGCCAATTGTAAGGAAACATGTTGCCGTTCTCTTTAACAGGGACCTGATGAAGGTCGATTCTTTAAAAGGAGCAACGCTAGAGTCGATTTGGTTAGTGGTTGTTGCAGACCCAGTTTTTAATTTTCACCCCATTCGCTCTGACTAGATGTTAGAATTATTGAATAGGAAAAAGCAAAATTGCTGGAATATTTCAACCTAGAAGCAGAATTTAATTTAGAAGAATTTTAAATATAAATGTGGTTTAATGGGACTGGAACTTAAGCAGTTCTATTTTGTGGATCCTGCTAATAATGTTGTTTTCTTTACAGGAATGTAGTCTGTTCTACTCCAAAAGATTCTGCCTGCCTTGTGTGAATGAAAACCTAAAGGCCTTTCCTTTGGAAATACAAGAAGATATGAATAAAAGGAAGCCCCAACAAAAATCCTTCTCTTGTAAAAAAGGCGATACAAGAACATAAATACTGAAGGACCGAGAGAGACATTTCTTTGGCTTCTCCTCTCTCCTTTTGGAGACTATCATGTTGCTCCTTTTAAAGAGGTGACCTTCATCAGCTCACTACTACAGAACACAGTAACACATTTCCTTACAATTGGCTGGGCTTCAGACGTTGTCACGCAGCGATGGCGGTGCCAGCAGTACGGCCTGAAGGTGTTGAAGAGCCAGAAGGAAAGGCAGACAAGCCTGTTGTCACCACGTGAAACGCTCATAGTAAAAAACTGAACAGTACAAAGCACAGGAACCCTGTCCAAATTTTCACATTTCTTATTTTAATATTTTGTGTTGTTCTTGACGCTCCTACAGAGTTATGAAAATCCGAGAGAGATTTATCTGGCTTAATTCAGTACCATCCAAGAGAGTCAGTATACACCAATAGTTAACCTCACAGTGCTGTCCTGATAAGATTATAGTAGGCAAGGAATTCAAAGCTTTATTTTTAAGTCCAAAATAAAACTGTTATGAGAAAACATCACAAATGCCTGCAGAAATATCTAGATTCTTCAAGATTATAATCCGAATACCATCACGGCATAAAGACTTCTGAAGGTAGGTGCTCTTATAATAAAATATCAATATAATAAAATTAAAAATGAAATTATACTTACAAGTCACTTGCATTCACTTCCCACTCAATCTTCAAGGCCATTTCAATACAGTAGTGGGAGAGGTTAAGGACCCTTAATATGTCTAGTTTATGTTTTACAAGTAAAGATGAGTTTGTTTTCATTTTCACGTCAATTGATCTGGAAATAGAGAAGTTCCGTTAATAAGCACAGTTCTTTCCTGAACTGGCCAACTGAACTGCAGCTAGAATAGGGATTTCAGAAACATTGTTTCAGTCAAAGAAGGGTAAAAAATTGTTGGGGAAACAGCAGGTTTTCTAAGATCAAAAATTAGCTTCTCAATCATCTCTGTTGACTTTGTCTCAATTACAGGGAAGATTTAGGTGACATTTATATAAAAGCACTTAGTCACACACCTTAAGGGTATGTCCCAAATGCTCCCTAGTCACCAGATCACGTTACTGACTCGAGCTCTAGTTGGTCATTGGGTCAGAACCTGGTCGTGCCGTGGTTAACAGCTCTTCCTTTGTCAGCTCGTCCATCCGTATCATTTGTCGTATGTCAACATCGAAACTCGGTCATTTTAAGTAGAATGAACCATGTGTCTGTTAGAAAACAACAACATGATTTCAGTGAGTTATTTTTATTTCTTTAGGACACTTGATTGTAACTGTAACAAGAGTGAGAGATGTTAGAAAGAGAGTGACAGTGCTTTTCAGTCTTAAAATTGGAGTCATTAGAAGCAAGCTGACAAGAAGCAACATGGTTCCGTGAGTTCATGTTCTGTGTTCATACCAGCAAAGGTCTCTCTAAACGTCTCTCTTATCTCACAGTGTTTGCAACAGGCTGTATCTTAGCTCCGAGCTTGGAAGTAGGTTTTAGAAGCTCAGTTAGCGCAGTTCCTCTCTCAATGAGGAGGTGCCTTGGGGCTGTGTGACGCAAAGGCCTGTCTTGGGGCTGGGAGATGCACCCACACCGATGTGCTGGGAAGGACCTAATGTCTCCAAGCTCTTTTCCCTCCTCTGTGCCCTTTAAGAGGAAGCCATTTAACTCAATTATTCATAATCATTGTCTTTGCCATCATGAAATAATGCAAGAATCATTTAAAGCCATCAGAGGTAACTTTTAAGAACTTGTTAAGTTTAACCAGAGGGGGAGTAAACTCAGAATTAAGAGCAAGCAGGATCTGTAGAATCATAGAATCATAGAATCGTCTAGGTTGGAAGGGACCTTAAGGTCATCTTGTCCAACCGTCAACCTAACTCTGACAAAAAAAAAAAAAAAAAA
>VXAK01022698.1:0-15818 GCA_013399435.1 Arenaria interpres | reverse complement strand
TCTTCTCCAGACTGAACAACCCCAGCTCCCTCAACCTCTCCTCATAAGACTTTCTCTCCAGACCCCTCACCAGCTTCGTTGCCCTTCTCTGGACCCTCTGTAACTACAGGCTTTTTAATTTGGCCCAGTACAGCTCATTCATTTAGCTGGAGTACAACAGAAAAAGCCAAGTTAAGGATAGCCAAGTGAAGGACAGGCAACTGCTGGAGAGGGTACAGCAGAGGGCTACAAAGATGATGAGGGGCCTGGAGCATCTCTTGTATGAGGAAAGGCTGAGGGACTTGGGTGTTTTTAGTCTGGACAAGAGAAGGCTGAGGAGGGATCTGATCAATGCTTATAAATACTTAAAGGGCGGGTGTCAGGAGGATGGGGCCAGTGGTTTTTCAGTGGTGCCCAGGGACAGGACAAG
This sequence comes from Arenaria interpres, assembly GCA_013399435.1. Taxonomy (NCBI): domain Eukaryota; kingdom Metazoa; phylum Chordata; class Aves; order Charadriiformes; family Scolopacidae; genus Arenaria; species Arenaria interpres. The sequence continues at coordinate 15,409 of VXAK01022698.1, read as the reverse complement.
GGGCAGTGGCCACAAACTTGGACATAAGAAGTTCCATCTAAACATGAGGAGGAACTTCTTTCCTGTGAGGGTGGCAGAGCCCTGGAAGAGGCTTCTCAGGGAGGTGGTGGAGTCTCCTTCTCTGGAGACATTCAAACCCCGCCTGGACACGTTCCTGTGGGACCTGCTCTGGGTGGACCTGCTCTGGCAGGGGGGGTGGACTAGATGATCTCCAGAGGTCCCTTCCAACGCCATACCATTCTGTGATACCCATGTTTCACAGTTACCTGGTTACACATACCTCGTAGGTGAATAAAAGCATTACTTCCAGCACGTACCACGCAGTGGTTCAGTAGCCCAGGGTTGTCCAATGTGTTCCATCGTGTCTGGTCCAGGCTTTAGGGATAGAAGGCTGACCTATGTGCAGTTTGGTATTTCCTGGAATGACAAAGGATCTGTGCCCAGCTGTTAAAACTTGGGTATTCTACATTCTCATATTACCATTCAACGTGGGCATTATGGTCCCTGTATCGTAATGTCTTGGTGTGTATGTGATTTTGCAGACCAAATGCCATCATGAGGCAACTTAACAGCCATGAGGCCTACTCTTCCGAGACAGAGCCTTTACAGTTTGATTTCATCAGGTTCCCTGAGTACTTTCAGTAGCTCAAAATCAGGCCCTCAGTGCTCCTGAGCACAGCCGAGGAAGAAATCTGACTCTTTACCCTTTCCTTAATTTTTCTTCTACACTCTTTTACCAGCTTCCCCAGGTTCTTGAGGGAAAAGGATTCTCTGTGACATACATACCCTCCCAACTGATTTAATTGAAGCCGTGCTTATCCAATTAGGTCATGTCCTACCATTAGAAGAAGGGTGTTCACTACATAGAAGTGTATTCAATGCTTGGTGACTTTAACAAACCTCTCGAGCTGGTCATACTGTTGATGAGAACGGATGGACACAGCAGGATGGCGGGTCAGCAGACAAATGGATGAAATATATACATTGCATATATATTTATATCATAGACTCATAGAATGGTTTGGGTTGGAAGGGACCTTCAAGATCATCGAGTTCCAATCCCCCTGCCCTGGGCAGGGACACCTCCCACCAGCCCAGGTTGCTCCAAGCCCCATCCTGCCTGGCCTTGAACCCCTCCAGGGATGGGGCAGCCACAGCTTCTCTGGGCAACCTGTCCCAGTGCCTCACCACCCTCACGTATATCTATGTTACACACATTCCTAATTTAAAAGGTGTGTCTTACAGTTAATGAGCACTTTCAAGATGCTTCAAATACCATTCCAGCTTTAAAAGATCCTTGCAATACCCACATCTTGTTATGTAGCAAACATACTTAATATAATTCATTAATAAATATTTGATGCTAACCAAAGAAATCTGGGCACCAGTCCCACCAAGGTTGCTTACCCGCTCTTGTTCACTACCGAAATCAGCGCGATTACTCCCCGGTATGAAGTGAAGCAGCTCAGTGTTTGCTCAAGCAGGGCTTCGTAGACTAAATTAAGGCAATTCAGGCGAAGGCAAAAAACCATTCATGTTCTTCATTACAGTAGGGCAGCACAAAACACGCCTCGATGCTCCTTCTGCGGTGGTACCGCCGGCAACCGGCATCGCCATTCCCAGGTCCCGATGGCGCAAACGTTTACGCCGGCTGGTGGTTGAGAGGGGAAGGGGTTGTACAAGAGCCCAGAGCACAACCAGTTGTGTGGATGCAGAAGTTACTGGTGCGTGCCCGGTCCCGGAATGAGGGACTGGGTTAATTCTTGGCAGCTGCTTGGGGTAACGCACAAGGGGCAGCCGCCAGCAGAGGGGTAACAAGTAAGTTTGTCTCAAAACTGTGACATTACAGAGAATTACTTCCCTGGAAACAAAAGATCAGCACAAGTCATTAAATTCACTTTTAAAAATACTTTATTTTTTATTTTTTTTTAAAAACCATTAAGGCAAAACTGTATTTCATGAATGTGTTTACATTCAGTCTTAAAGAATGACGGTGGTTGGGGTTTTTTTTTCTTTTTAAAGCACATAGGTTCCTACCAGTCTCTCTACAAACAGTGTGAATTCAACCTCTTCTTTTTAAAGGAGACGGGGGAAAAAAAATAATAATCAGAATGTAAAAAAGAAGAAAAACGTTTAGTTCAAGTTTTTTCCTCCTAGATCAGTAGGCTGGTAACATCTGAGAATGCATCATCCTATTTAGCTGTATGTCATTTTTACATTCACAAAAGTGCAAGAGACTGTCTTTCCTATAAATCCCTGGGAGACCGGGGCTTCCATTCTTTCTTGAAAATGACATCTGCATTGTTCTGACAGAAAGGAACTTGGGAACTTGGCTTGAATTAGTGGTATTTTACTGGGAAACGAGCATTCCATGAGAATTAGGTTTGATTACTCCCTGCAAGAGCTGCCTGCTCTTTGTAAATTCCGTATTTACTGCAGTAAAACATACCCCAAACCTCCTAAAAACACAGGTGACTGGAAACAATGATCTGGGTGGGGTTTTTTCCTCTTTAATATTGATATCTTGATTTAATTAAACACTTGTTAGTTCTAGCGATTAGGGTTTGGCAACGTTAGCAAAAAATGTCCTTTTTTGTGTCATATCAGATAACAGGCAATTTAAGACGTGACAAAGGGTTTTTAACATCGTGATGTAATTAAACTGTTGCGTTACGTTCCTAAAGAAAACCCAAAGCAATTGTTGGTAAAAGCTGTGAAACAGCAGGAGCAGAAGGCAAGGCAGCTCAGCCGAGGAGCCGATAAAAGAGGCTCTGTCGGACACTTAAGGGGGGGGGTGTTCTTGTTAAAATCGGTTATATTAAAACCTTGATTAGATTTGTTACTACTAAAGAAATAACTCAAGCCGTAAATGTTCTTCCCTCTGCCCCAGGGACCTGCCTCGAGGCCGAGGGGGCAGCGCCAGCAGCTCTGTCCCTGGCAGCAGGGCCAAGGCACTGGGTCCCTGGCAAGGCCACGCGACGCTACCGCCCGGCAAACGTACCCGGAGCATCTGGAGGTGCCAGGGGTGACCAAGGGATTGGAACAGCGCCCTACGGGGTTCCTGGCGTAGGAACCATCCACCAGAAGGTTTGCTAACCTTCTTGCGGTTCCTGTCACGCGTCACAAACGAGATTTCAAATGATGGTGCCCCACTCCTAGGCGGTAGGAGCAGAACGCACCGCTTGCACGTTTGCCAAGAGTTTGGTTGCTCAGTGTTTTCCCCGTACCGCCCTTCGTGGGTTTTTTTCTTAAACCACGAAACTTCTTGTATTGACCATAAGGCTGGTGCCTCTTCCACAATAGGGATGGCTGTACCTGAATATTCAACCTGAGAAAATATACCAAAACACTTTAATAAAACCCCAGCTTTAAGTACCTTATGCCTGATCTTGTGGTCCTTATTTAAGGCCCAGCCTGTCATCAGGTTAATCTCTGTTGTGCGTGCAGCCTATCACCCGTGAGCAGAGGCAACTCCTCTGGAACTGAGGTCCTTGCAATAGGAATTGTGTTTTGAAACATCCTTGCAATGGAATCAGACAAGGCGGACTAACACGATAAAGGAGTTCAAGAGAAAAAAACAAAACAACAACCCACAAAACCACCCAAAACAGCATCAGAAGCCAAAAAAACCTTAAAAAAAACCTGTAAGGACGTTAGAGAACACCAAAGAGGAAATATCCTTGCCCTAGGATGGCTTCAGTTAACAAAGAATTTGTATCACATCTTTGCAGTGTAGAGGGACAGAGCTGTTAGAACCTTTTGCAGGGTTTTGTCATTGCTGCCTATGAAATGGAGAAAAAAAAAAAAGCAGCAGTAGGATACCACAAGAAAGTCCAGTAGAGCTTTTACAAATCTGACACAAACATCTTAGCAGACAATATACCTCTGCGGTGACACCCATCAAGGGAAAGTTTCAAAACGCAGTGATTTGGGGCAATAAAATTTTATCTATTTGAAATAAAACGCTGTAAGTATTAATCACTGCTGGAAGATTTGTAATCTACTGTGCTTGTATTAGATGCTGGGTTTTGACTACAGCAAAATAAAAGGTATGCTTTAAAAAAGGCAATTCACCTGTATCAGGATTCGTTAGCAGGAATGCTGCAGGCACGGACTGTCACACCTGAATCAAAGGACACAGAACCCCTATGAACAGATTCCTAATCCATCTCTACTTAAAAATCATAAAGGGAAGGCTCCTATGGAAAAGCCAATAATGGCATTTCAACGTTTTGTTTTGTACTACCAAATTATATATTTTTAAATAAATCTAGACAAACGGCAGCTCAACCTCAGCGCAGGCAGCAGGAAATAATCCTGACAATAGGCATTGTTATTTCTAGGAAGCCACAAGTCAGTTCCTCAGAAAATACCAGGATCAGAGTACTAACAGAACGTAGCTCTCTGTTCAGAGTACCATGCTGTACAGCAGAGATGAACCCAGGTCTATAAACTGTCTTACATGTTGGTGAACTGGAGTTAAACCATGAGAAATACGCACTTGATTTTGGGATTACAGCTCTTCCTCACCTAGACTTACTTTTATTAAAATTAAATAAAAGGAAGTCTATGTTCTCTGTGAAAATATATTTTTAAATGGTGTTACAATTGTCAATAGCAAACATTGATAAGAATTGCAGAATTTGTGATACTTCTTCCCAGATGATACAGGAATAAAGACCAGACAGGAATAAATAGCAGTTTGTCTTTGACTTCAGGCCCATCATCCTTACCCCATAAAAGTAAATCTTTCCTCACTGTACAAAAGGGTTCACAAGATAAAGTATGAAACAAATATTTAAATTAAATAATTTACATATTTTTCTTAAAGCACCTCTGTCATATAATTTAGTGAAAGTTTATACCTTGCAATTATATTCTTGTATTTTACAAATTGAAACATGAAGAAATGGTATTACATTAAATTAAAAAAAAAAAAAAATCCCGCAATACATAACAATATCAATAACCTTAGATCAAACCCACATATAATTTAAATCTCTAGTAAAAGAAGGATAATAAAGCTGATTAAACCCAGATAAAAAAAAAAAAAATTATATGCAACTGATTATTCAGAAAGCACGTGAGATACAAGCAAGCACCAGACACCACACGCCACCTTACATTTCAACACTTACTAAAAGATTAAGGTTTGCAGGGAAGGACCGTTATTTGTAAGACCTTAAGCTTAAGCAATATCACAACAGCTGCAAACGCATTTGTTAAATGGAGTTGCAGATTTGCAACTCAGTTAACAGGGATGCTTTTAAGGGGAGACAGAGCTGAAATTGTTCCTCTTCAGACACAGCGCAGGCAGCTACAGGGTCATCTCCGACTGCTGTGTCTGAGATGGCCTGTAAGTCGTTCAGGCTTTCCATGAGAAATAAGGAGGAAACAAATTGAATAGCCTGTGACCCGGCTCTCGTGATGAATAAATCTCCCCGAGTTTTAGCAGTTTGAATAAACAAACAAATGTTTAGATGCTTATTATAAGCTCTTTGATTTGCAAACTTGTGCTAGCTCTCTCATGAGAACAGACTTAGTGCAACTGCTGGTATTTCCTAAATCTGTGCGGGCCAGAAGTAATGCAAAAATATGCTCTTTGGCAACACTTCAGCTTTCTAGCAGCTGGCTGGAACCAAAGCACAAGGGCAAAGACTTCTTTCAATGCGAAAAAAGATTCAGTTTCTGTAAATGAAAGCCATTCCTATGTATTGCCTGCCAATTTGTGGCAATTCAAATAAAAGTGGGATTCTGAAAATAAAAAAGGCACAAAGTAACTGATTTTTTTAAATGGCAGTTGTGTGCTGTTACACTGAAGATAGTACACTTTTAAAGAAAATATTTAAGAAGGAGATAAAAAGCGAACATCAGTTTTCCCTAATGCTTGACACAAAACCTTTTCTTTTTTTTTTATTCTTCTCCTTTGTCAAAGTACCTAGGGCATCCCAATTAAAAAACTAAAAAAAAGCCTCCAAACAACCCTCAAAAATAACTAAGCTCCAGGTGAAAATTGAAGTCACACCATTGTTTCCTAGGATTTTCCTTATCCATCTGTTGTCTCTTGGCTTAAGCTGTTTGTGGGTACCCGGTTGCTGACCAAGGTTATTCAGCGCTACGACAGTCAAGGAGGTTCCGTTGATAAGAATCAGATCAAACCTGTACCTAACCAACCGGTAAATCTGCAAGGAATTTTTAATCCTAAAATCTGATCACTTTATTTCCTCCACAGAGGAAGTATTTTTAAATATTCAATGATCTGTACAAACTGGAGATGCTGAAGGTTCCTCGGTAATATTTCTCAAACTAATTCAGATTGTCAGCTTAAAAAAAAAACCCCACCCCTAACACGAACTGAGCCCTTTTGCGATCTAATTGGCCAAAGCCTGCCGTAGTCACCTGCTGAAGTAGCTGATTTCTATATTACACTTTCAACAAAGTACATTAAGAACTTCTTTTGCCCATTAATTCACTCAAGAAGTGAATTGTCTGCCCTGTGTCGTTCTTTGACGAGACTGTGGGTAGGTGAGGGGGGCAGCAGTGGGGGCAGCGGAATCCAGCCGGAATTTTAGGCTACATTAACATCTGTCATATTTCTGTAATTCAGAGACGTGCTCTTTCCATATTTTTTTTTTTTTCATTAAAGGTCTGCAATTTAATTTAAAACAGAAATCAAACTTCACTGTCCAAGGAACTAGTAAAAAAAAAATAAAAATGCTTGCTGGTTTTCAAATAACAAAACAAAACGGAGTTGGAACATGAAAAATGCACATTATACACTTTCCTAATGTTGCCAATAGGAACCTGTTAGAAGCAGCTGCTAATACAGCTAAACGTTACGCCTTCCAACGAATGATGCTGGTTTTAATTCTTCATAGTTTTGCTGAGAATGTAATACTTTATTATGAGATTTTCATGGGTTTTTTTGTTGTTGTTGTTTTTTAAAAAAAGTTTCGGTAAAGTGTTTTAGGCACTTTTGAGAAAAAGAACGGGAAAAATACTTTTTGTCCACACTGACTGTTCCTGATTTTCCTGAGAAACTTGAGTACACCCAAACTATGGAACACAACTTTGAAATTTTCCCTTTGCGTAAATCTCAGCTGGGGGGGGGGAACCCCACAACTTTCAGCTTATACTTTTTTTTTTTTCAGAAGATAAAACAGTTGGCTCTTCGAGTTTCAGTAAGCCATCGCAGGATGACTGATATTTTGACAATTTTTTTCAGTAAGCAATATTGCATGTCAATTATTTCAACGCTCAATGGCTCGTGCCAAACCCCACAGTTCCTTAGTGAAACATGGCTGACTCGAAGAAGAAAGCAGCAGCATTGCTAAAATCCTGCTGGTGTTTCCGAGGCCATACTACCTACTGCTCTAAGACACGAAAGACAACCTATTTCTTATCTGCTGTTTCCTGGTAAGGCCAACAATCCTCCTCTTCAAATGAAGTGTCAGAAGTAGCTGCAAGGTATGACTATTCTTCCTGTCGCCGACTGGTGACAGGGGAAAGGGAGAGAGTTTTGTGCATCTATTGTTTCTATCCTGCCCCAGCTGGGCACCAAATTTAAGTCCGACGCTTCGACGTTTTACACTAAATATATCTGACACCAACACCTCTGCTAATGACCATCGCCTGGATAAATACCAAATGGCTTTTAAACCTGTAATTTACTCACTGTCTAGCCGCGCCAGCGGGCCGGTAAAGAAACAAATGCTGTGACTAAAATAAGAATCATTGTGTGATGTTCTCATTTTATCGATCTTACTTAATTCTTGCAGGGAAGGTTTAAGATTCTGAAGTCTTCAAACGTGCTACGATAAAACATGTACAAAGCGTCCTCCTGTGCCACTGAAAGCTTAACTATTGTGAAAATGCTAAGATTGGCTCCTGAGGTCTTTGTGTTATGAAATATATAGTAACATAAGGAAAAATAATGTGAATTTACCATATTAAAAAAAAAAGAAAGAAACGGCACAGTGTCTTGCATGCAACTAGCACTTTTGTGTGGTACTCTGATAAAAGATCCTGTAAAATGGCAAAGTCAACCTGTTTTGTTATGGCTTATTTTGCATCAGGAGTAAGTGCTATTGTAAAATCAGAGCTCGCTCTCAGAAACACCATAAACTTTCAACTGTGCTCTCTGCCAGATACTACACAATCGACACCTACAAACGCTGTTCTTGGTAATACTGTCACCTTATCCACTGTGGCTGTATGGACAACGACAAAGATGGCTGAGATAGTCTAGCTAGTACTTCTGTTGAGAAGGCCTAAAAAGGAATAGAAAGAAATATATCTGAGTGGATAACTGGAAAACATGAAACTGTATTCATCAGAAAAGTAAACAGGTCCAAACAACTCTATACTGCCACGACACTTGTCAAGAAAAAGGTGCCTTTCCTAGACAGTCATTTCTTCAGAATAAGCTGCCACTGCACTAGAATGCTGTGCAGCTGAAATTGTTTCTTCTGGGCTAGGATCAGATTTTTCAGTCTCTCCAAAGCTCGCTCTAATTCCAAATCATATTTTTAAGTCAAAAATGCATCTTAAGCTATTATAAGTAAGTTCTCCAAAAAATACATGGCATGGTATTTTTCCAGATTTTCATATTTCATTAAAGCACTTTTGCAAAAGGGGTTCCATTGCTGTATCACATTTACTTTTCAAGAAACACCTGAATAGAGCATCCCTGCTGTATTTTAGATAACTCTTCAGCTTTTATTTCATTTTGTCAAAAACCCATCTTTTGAACGTGCTAACCCTAAGGTACACCGATGTAATGCTCTATGAAGCCGCACTGCATTTCATGGAATTAAAGCAGCAGCAGATCAAAGGTCTTTCAAATTTTTTAGAAGTATATGTACAGTAATATTCAACCATTTGATACACCTAGACAGACTGCTCTAAGAAAAAGTGTTAGTTGGTTCTCAGTAATTACCATTAGCCAAAAGTGCATAATCTTTATGATTGTGCAGATAGCGGAGAGAATTTGCTGAATTTGTTATATTCTAAACTGACTATGCCAAAAGGAAATACAATTTTGTTCATTTCTGTTACTTAACATTCTGATTTATTATACAAACACGTATTCCTTACCAATCTGCAAATTCCCAAATAAAAGAACCATTGTAAGACACTTTGTGAGCACTACGATCAGTATGTTTTCGCAGAATTCTTTCAAAAGAAGACAAAAGATCCCAAACCAAAAGAAGTGTAACACTCCAGTTACCCAGCTTTTAGAATTTTCATGCTCCTGGCTGAGTGAACAGCAGATAGCTGTGCAAGTAGTTTTGCTCCCATCTGTTACTAGTATTGCTCATCTTTAAATATTGTGGAAAAAAAATACTAGAAGTCCTTAATACATATCCCTGTAGATTTCCTGTAGTAAAGGGTGTAAATGTGCATCAGATTCAGTCTTCTTAATTATCTGAACAAGTTGAGCGTGCTCTGTGACAAGTTGTCGGAGGTCAGCCATTTTTTGGAGAAGTTTCGGGAAGAGGAAGGTGTCATCAGGATGGTTGGTTTGCAAGTGAAGTTTCAGTACGTGCACAATGCTCTCCTGCATTTTTTCAATGTATCCTACATTTACAAGACCAGGACGATCTGTTCTCAAAACAGACAAAAGAATACATGTCATAATTTTATAATTATTCTTTGAAGTAGGCTACTTTATAGATTCACTGAATTTCACTGAATTTTTTAGAGTTGGAAGGGACCATAGAGATCATCTAGTCCAACTCCCCTGCCAAAGCAGGACTACCCAGAGCGTGTCAGAGCATGCCACTCAGGACTGCATCCAGGCGGGTCTTGAAAATCTCCAGAGAAGGGGACTCCACACCCTCCCTGGGCAGCCTGTTCCAGGGCTCTGCCACCCTCACCGTGAAANGACCTGCTGGCCACACTCTTCCCTATGCAGCCCAGGATTCCGTTGGCCCTCCTGGCCACAAGAGCACACAAGAGATTCTATGTTATTAGGCTGCACCGTATATTTACATTATACGCTGAGGGCAATGAATATTTGGGAAAGAAAAGGAAAGGAAAAGAGAGGAAGAGAGAGAGAACGAAAGAGAGAGAGAACGAGAGAGAGAGAGAAAGAGAGAGAGAGAGAAAGAGAGAGAGAGAGAGAACGAGAGAGTAGTCTTCCTTATCCCTTTGGCCAAAGTTTTGCCAATGCCCACAGTTATTTGAGGGGAGATTTTATACTACTAAATACAACCCAAAAGAAAAAAACCCACATCCCCCAAAACCAGCATAAGTATTTTTGTCAAAATTAGGTTGACGGTTGGACAAGATGATCTTTAAGGTCCCTTCCAACCTAGAAGATTCTGTGATTCTATATTCTGTACATCCTGATAACAGAATTCAAACAATAAGGAGGGAGAAAAAAGCATGTGGCTATTTCTAGAGAGTTGTTGAAGTTTGGTAGCAATACGGCAAGACAAATAATAGGCTTTCACTCTTGGTTCCCATATGTATATTGCCATAGAACAATTATTGACAGGATGTAGAGAAGCATCTATTAAGGATGTTTTACTCTTTCTAGTATATGATCTCATTTTCAGCTACTTACAGTCCTGTAATACCTTCACTTTCCAAATCAAACTTCTCTGTAAGAAGTCTGGGATAGCAGACTAAACATGCTTCTTGAAACCTTAAGCTAGTTCCAAGGAGAAGGATAGAGGGAAAAAAAAAACAACCCACAACCCCAAAACATTTTGCCTGCAAAGAACTCTCTTGACGTTTGAAAATACGTCAAAATACCAATGTATTGTGCAAAAGTAATTCAAGATTTGATGGGAACTTGCTGTCTAAACTAGCACATGAAGCTTTTGAAAGTCTATAGACTGTATCTCTCTTGCAATTGCTGAGGGTGCAACATAGGAAGTGAAACATCCTCTGAGTTTGGCAGAAAACAAAAAAAGGCAGGCAGGAGTAATTGTTGGAACTTTCTTGATCTTTTCTTTTCCTTTCTCAAAACGCTTTCGGATAGTCTTGAACTTAACCTTAAATATGAACATCCTAACTTTCTAGAGGAAAGAAAGGAGTATAAATTACTATTACATTTGTGTCCCTTCACTCACAAGCAGTTCAAACAACAGGAATTAAAAAAAAAACAAAAACAAACCAACAAGCCTATCCCATATCCTTAGATACTATGAAATAATTTTTAAAAATACCATCAGCTTTTTCTTTTTTTTAAATTAGCTAAGCTGTTTGTTTAAAACAGCCTGTGATATTAAAATCAGAACACAGGAAGTGCATCAGAGCTGTGCATTTGTGCAGAACTCATTACGTGATGCAATCAGCAAATGTCAAAGATGAGCAAAGCTATAATCTGCACCTGCCTCCCGTCTCATCACATAGAATTTTTTCTGCCCATTTGGCGGATACAAATACTGTTTCCGACCCAGCCTTAAATATCAAAAAAATAGAAATCCTCCAAAGCCCAAACAAAACAACCACCAACACTCTTCATATGCCACTTTTAAGAACAGAGAGTAATTTAGACCCCTCTGTAAGTGAGCTTAAACAGTAATTCCGAGCATGTCTACAGTTCTGCAAAGCAAAACACAGGATCAGGACTGTTAACAGTTACACGGTGTCTTCCATGAAACACACTAAAAGGGAAAATGGCATTGTTAATGGTATAATTGAATCTTCAAGAAATATGTAAGCTTTTCCATTAGAAGTATTAATTCACATGAAGAAAATATTAAAATTTATTACCTTAAAGAACAAATAGGTAATGCTTACCTCCACAGCAAATGATGGCAGCAACAAAAAGGGATATATCACTATCATCCAATTCTAATGCGTTAAATTTCATTGCAAAATCAAATTTTGGCTCCATTATATCACAGAATGGCTTTCTCAGGCTTTTCAGGAACTCCCGGGTTATGAAACCATTTCCATAGGCTACCAGCATCCCATCCTTGTTCATCACAGATGCTAACATGGCAAATATGGCTTCATAAACTCCATATTTTAACAGCGTCACTTGATCATTCAAGTCAAGACTGGAGAAGCCAGGGATAGATTTGGCAAATTCAGTAAGTTCTGTGACAGTCTCTACAGACGTACACTGGCAGCAGTGGAAGATTCGAACTTCTGCTTCCTTGTTCTGAATACCATTGGCTACCAATTTTGCCACCAGGGTCTTCTCTGCCATACATAAGGTATCCATATCATGTATAACAAATGGCTACAGAGAAAAAAAAATACAAATTCAGTTACAAACTAATGGTTATTAACCATTGGTTTCCTAAAGAATGTGATTTTTGACAGTCTTTAACTTTCGTGCTAGTCAGTCTTCAACTATCAATAAACCTTGAGTTCTTTCTGCATAAAGAGAAACCATGTATTACAGAGCTACAAACTGCAATTTTTAAGAACAAGCCTGCTCTGTAAACAGCAATAGTAAAATGTATGTATGACATATCTTTAATCTAGTTTTATGTAGTTGTTATAGCAAAGATCCAGAAGTACTGTGCTTAGTATGCATACATCCAGTTCCAAGCAAGTCCCAGAAGGTTCACAAAAGACTCATATTACCTTCTCCAGAAGTCCAGGTTATTCTGCCTATGCTCCTATCAATTCCTAAGCTACCTACACTTGATGCACATCATGAAGCTTTCCTGACGTAGCCTAGTGGGAATACAGCCAGCCATTTAAATATAGGACAGCATATTTGCACAAGAATGTGAACCCTGTACTACTCTTGTGTTTTATTATCTGATTTTCATAGACTGTCCCAGCTGATCTACCAAAGAAATTCAGCTCATCTTTGTAGCTACATTTAGTGCTAAGTCATCTCTGGACCCAGAATCCCACTAGAATGTCAGACAACACAAAATTCAGTCTTGATCATGGTCTTTTCCATAACCACCTTCATTTAAAACGGTATGTGCATTACAATGTCATGAGCCAGTCTCTTAAGACATCATATTAAAAAAAAAAAAAACATTCAGACTTTCTGGAGAACAGTCAGAACTCAAAAATAGTTTGATACGTATCTGAAGAGTAGTAATCAGAGGACAATTCACAACAGCAGAACAACAAACCTCAACGCTTCCCAGCCTACCAAAGTCATATCAATTGACCTTGAACATAAATCTACTTCCAGAAATGCTAAGCAAAGCACCTTGCCTGTGCTGTTTTCTCATCTCAGATTAAATATCATGAGGAACACTTGGTGTCCTGTTAAAAACTCATAGAATTCACTTATTTCACATGGAAAACTGTCAAACATGCTGATTTCCCACAGTTTTCCACTTTTTAAATGCTTATGGCAACTACACATTCCATCTCATTTCAGTACTTCGAGTTGTATCAAACAGCACTTCCTATGCGCATACGGGTATGAGCAGAAAGTGGCAAAGCAATAAACCCACCACATTTCTAAACCCTTTAAAAGAAGTAGGCTATCATGTAATCTTTTTGGAATTTATCATCATTTTACTATGCAGAAAACAAGTATGGCCAAAGACCATTTAAATTTAAAAGTGATACCTCATCATCATGAGAAATGTTTCTTCATGCAGAAATGAGTTAGAGTGGTGCCAAGAATCAGGATTCACTGAAATCAACTGATAAGGTATTGTTCAGAAACAGATGGATTACCAACAACAAACCCTTCATTTTTTTTCTGTTAAAAAGTCGAAAGAAAATTAAAATGTCTGTTTTCCCCAGAAATGATGAAATAGATTAAAGAACCTCTCTTCTTCCCTGCAGATTGAAAAATGAGGAAGCTGCCTGTTTATAATATACTAGATCTAATTCCTCATTAATTTTTACTTGTAAATTCACCAAGACACATGCAAGCCACTATTAGCTTGTCAATTGGATGATTATAATCTGAGAGCCTTGATTGCATAAACGCGAACTCAAAAATTAGGGTGCAGCGACCTAGAATCCCTGCATTTACAACACATATTGTAAGTTATGATTCTGATGTGATAACAAGCTTGAAAGGGACTTTTATGCAGATACTTACTTGGGAAGGTGTTAACACATGGCATTTACTGCAGGCTTCTGTCAGCTTGTACCCCCCCAAAAATTTAAGCCTATGCTTAGTTACATGGTTTTTATTATGGCATATGCAAAACCTTCCCTGCAAATGTTTACTGATATTGAGTATCTTATTTTACCAACAATTTTATCTTCTACATTTAATTAACTTAAATCACAACAAAATTAGAAAAAAAATGCATAAAGTGAAACAAGTCAGTCCTTACTTGTTATACTATCTCACATGCTACAAAACAAAAAGCAGTTGATAGCATTAAATAGCCAAAATTCTTCATGGTCTAATGATGTTTCTTACCATATTAATTATTTTTAGGAAAATTATTCCCAATTCTCAAAACAGTATGGCTCAGAGTTAAATCTCAAAGATGTTGTGCAACTCGTAAATCTTACAGAACACATATTAAGTAGTACGACCTAAGTACCAGAAGTAAAATCCTTAGAGAACATTCACTATTTGGTATAATACTTGGCTAAGTTATCCTGAAAGAAAAATGACCTCTACAGCGTATGTGTCTTCACAACTCTGCTTGCTTCGCCCTTCCAAAGTAACCATATGTAAAGACCGGGAAGGCTGGGTGAGGAAATGGCCAGAACTGTAAACAAAGAATTACAAACTCAAGTGTTCTTTCCCCTCCTGCCATTAATATTGTTGTGATTAAAACAAAAGTCCTACAGAGCTCCTGTACACCATAAAAGATAATAGTATTTATCCTGGTGTTTGTGACCAAAAAACTTTCTGTTTTATTTTTTCCCCTTTCATAATAAGAAATTAATTTTGAACCATTTCCCCCACCCATACCAAAAGGTATTTACATTCAGATGTCACTTTTTTTTTTTAATTAAGAACTGATTTTCTTTGCCTTGTGTCTAATATAATTTAAGGTTATGAGCTTCCATTTACAAGTTAATCACATTATTTTCCTGAAGCTTCCTATTATTCTCATAGTGGCTAGAAAAAACTGTATTTACTACAGGTATTCCCTTTGCATATTTCATGTCTGTATCAGCATGATATTTATTTTCAAAAAGATTTGCCTAAGAGTTTAACAAATTATTATAATCACCTTACGTACTCGCCAGCTTTACTTTAAAGTTACAGCAAAAGTACTTACTGGATTGTTATTAGTTTTCCCTGCAAGGATGATTCTGGCTTTAACCTTGTTCATATTGAAGTTTTTCAGGTAAGCATCATGAATTCTTTTGGCAAGTGATTTAAGATCTGCCATTTCTGAATCTTCGACATAATTTTCACCGGTTAGAATTTCTGCTTTCAACTTGGCTTTCTCAGACCTTGGCATTCTCCCAAAACGTATTGCTGATGGGAAGACATAATTGTAGAACAAATGTAAGTTACACAAAAACCTATGCCTTTTACCATTGC
>VXAK01022697.1:633-69879 GCA_013399435.1 Arenaria interpres | reverse complement strand
ACGTTCTAAAGCAACTTGTAAGCTACAATTCACGAAGTATATTAAATGGTTGACTGAAGAGTAAAATCAGTGCATTGAGAACTATTGTACAGATCAAACTATTTGTAAGTCTGGCTACACTAACAAATACTTCTTATTGTTGTTGCTACTGCTATATTGTATTGCAGCTCAGAAGCTTCAGTCGTTGACAAGATGTTTTTTCATCGTAACTCTCCTATACTGCAAAATCTTGTGCTTTTGCTGTACTCATCTACAGCAAGTGATCTTGCTGAAACCCTTAGGACTACTGATTGTGCATTAGGTTAAATAGATGGTACTGCTCTATTTTGCTATTGCAATGTGTTATGGACCGCACAAACTGTATTGTACTGCCTGTATTAGATGGTGGGCTTGAGATACAAGAATGAAGAATCATGTAATGTCATAGTGACAAAAACTTTGGAAAACAAACAGTTTTATCAAGGCAACATGACTCCTGTGAGGATTATATCTAGCTCATTTCTTACACTGTGTTGCAGACAGCAGTAGCCAATTCATAGGCCCAGACAGAAAGTTCTCTGTCACAGCAGCCTCATCAGACACATGCCCAGAGATGTTTGATTTCTGTTGAAATGTTCAAGTAAGGAAGATATGTGACACAGCTGTGAGTTCTTTTTTCCCAGTTGACTTATTTCTGGGTGTGTGATGTGTTGATTTTACCTATGTGAATGGAAAATGTTACATGGAAGGTGAAGGCTCAGTGAGGGAAAGTAGAAAAGGATTGTGAGTCCATTGTCCATGGACTTGATCTTCACTTAATCTAAGGGATTTCAAGAGATGCAGAAGTCTCAACTCTGAGCTACTGATCCTCTGTAACTATTTATTCAGGCTCTAATTCCTATCCGGTTGAAAATGATTTCTTCTTTTCAGGTTTTTCTAGGAGTCATAAATTATTTATAATCTTTTTGCAATATTCTCAGGCTGATATATTGAAGGGAATTTCATGACTGGAGCTGAGACTGGCCATTATCCAAAAAGGACTATACTGATCTTCACATACTTAAGAGCTTTATCCAGAAACTTATGTTGTCAAAGTATTTATGTCAGCATGAACAAATGCATGTTCATCATTGTTGTACTACTTCCATCTAAAAAAGTTCCTTTTTACAAAACAAAATCATTAAGAGAAGTAGCTAAGGAAAGTTCAATAAAAGTCATATTCAGATGCATTTATATAATAAAAATGATAATGTTTAATCAATGGTGATTGTCCCATGCTAAGGACTATATTAAACTTAATGGTCCAAATCCTCAGATCATAACTTGGCTGAGCTCCGCTCAAATTAATTCATACAGAAATTTTTATATCAGATGGTCTATCCCTGAGTTTTACATAGTTCAACAAAATAATTCTTTTCTGGCTCTTAAATTTCTCTTTAGGGAAAGAGCCTATTGGGGGCCTATTTACCTCAAAGTACTGTGTTCCTAGTCAAGTGCTACAATTTCACTGAAAAACAAAATAGTAAAATAGGGATAAGGTAATTTATTTTCTTAGAATCAAGACTTTTCCTCTGTTTTAGAAACATCTTTGTACTGAGGTGGCTTTTGACTTTGCTATTTGGACAAACAGTCGCAGGGCATTAAGGGTAGATGAAGGGAAACCTTGCAAGACAAACTTGATTGCTTCTGTTCTGAGATGCGGGCTGAATGTCAAGGAAAGATTCTCAGCAGCTTGTAAGGGAGTGGATTACAATCTCAAGAGAATAGATGAAGTATCTGTTTCCCTAGACATTAAAAATTAAGCTGAACTAAACACTTGAAATTATTTATTAGCAGGAAAATTGAATAGAAGATGCAGATTTATTTCACCCTACCTTCTTTAATTCTCATGCTGTGTTCTGTAGTCATTTTGCTGTAATAGTGCACATTATTATAATGCTGTTGAAAATTTTGGCCCATTGAATTAGCTCGGAATACATTTACAATAAATGAAGTGGCAAGAGTCTCTTTTTCTTCTAAATGTCTTCCTGGACATAAAATGCCTCTCTCTTTCAATTATTTAAAGGTTTTAATGCCAAAATTACCAGCATGGTGACTTGCAGCCAGGAAGTTTTGGTCTTTATCACTTGATTAAAATTGAATTTTGTTTAGCAGCTGTATTCTTTAGTACCTTTGTTGCTTTAAAATTAACCTGCCATGCTTCATTGTTTTAAAGTACAGGGCATGCATTCTTGTTTTACAGTATGAAGAAACATATGTATAAATTACTTTTTCTATTAAATTTCTTCACTTAACAGGATTGTGTTTTATTGCTTTATTGTTCCTGGTTTGTTCATGTTGACCTTTTCAACATTTGAGATTAACTGGTGTTACAACTGAACTTTTTAAGAACTCAAGCCTTCCTGTGCTAGATAATTATATTTAAAATTGATCACAGGCTTTGTAATAGCAGAACTTCAGCTGGCTGCTTAAGAAACCAGCAATGAAGAGTTGAATGCTGGCTCCATATGTTACTCTATCCTCCCTCTAGCAGGAATATATACTTGATTTTGGAGGAAACAGGAACTTGCCCGTTGCTAGTAATTTCAGACTATCAGTGAAGCAGGGAATCTCCCCCCTTACCTGCAACCAGCACATGCAATAATGTGTTATTGTGAAACTTACTGTGTTATGATATTATATTGATTTTTATGTCTAAAGTGTGGTGGTCTAAGTTTTGGTTTCTAAGATGTGTCTGTGTCTGGGTGGGGGTAGAGACACCACTGTTTTTCACTAGGGAGGAGAGATGAGCACCCATCATGCCATGGCAGGGTGAAGTCTGCCCTAAAATGAATGGCATGGGGATGGGGACACCTGCCTCCTCTATTTCTCCCTGGGGAGAGAGGAATCCTCATGGTTGGAAGGGACCTTTGAGATCATTGAGTCCAAACACAAAAAACACAACAAAACAAAACAGAAAACCCACACAAACAAATCACAAACAGACACAAACCAAAAATCTCAGGCAGTAGAGCATGTCTTGAAGAGCCACGTCTACGCGTTTCTTAAATACCTCCAGGGATGGTGACTCCACCACCTCCCTGGGCAGGCTGTTCCAGTGCCTGACCACTCACTCAATAAAGTAATTCTTCCTAATATCCAATCTAAACCTACCCTGCTGCAACTTCAGACCATTTCCTCTGGTCCTGTCATTATTCACTTGGGAGAAGAGGCCAACACCCACCTCTCTACAACCTCCTTTCAGGTAGTCATAGTGGGCAATGAGGTCTCCCTTCAGCCTCCTCTTCTCCAATCTAAACATGCTCAGTTCCCTCAGCCTCTCCTCGTAGGACGTGTTCTCTAGAGCCCTCACCAGTTTGGTGGCTCTCCTCTGGACACCCTCCAGCAGCTCAATGTCCTTGCTGTAGTGAGGGGCCCAGAACTGAACACAGTACTCAAGGTGAGGCCTCTCCAGTGCCGAGTACAGAGGCACAATGACTTCCCTACCCCTGCTGGCCATGCTATTCCTGATACAGGCCAGGATGCCATTGGCCTTCTTGGCCACCTGGGCACACTGCTGGCTCATGTTAAGCCAGCTGTCCACCAACACCCCCTGGTCCTTTTGTGCTGGGCAACTTTCCAGCCACTCTTCCCCAAGCCTGTAGTGTTGCCTGGGGTTGTTGTGACCAAAATGCAGGACCCGGCACTTGGCCTTGTTGAACCTCATCCCATTGGCCTTGGCCCATTGATCCAGTCTGTCCAGATCCCTCTGTAGAGCCTTCCGATGCCCAAGCAGATCAACACTCCCACCTAGTTTGGTGTCATCTGCAAACTTACTGAGGGTGCACTCAATCCCCTTATCCAGATCACCAATAAAGATATTAAACAAGACTGGCTCCAAAACTGAGCCCTGAGGGACACTACTGGTGAGCTTCCACCAACAAGATTTCACCCCATTAATCACAATTTTCTGGGCACAGTCGGCCAGCCAGTTTTTTATGCAGTGAAGGGTACACTTGTCTATGCCATGATTCACCAGCTTCTCCAGGAGAATGCCGTGGGGGATGGTGCCAAAGGCCTTACCAAAGTCCAGGTAGGCAATGTCCACAGCCTTCCCCGCATCGAGAAGGCGGGTCACATGGTCATAGAAAGAGATCAAGTTGGTTAAGCAGGACCTCCCTTTCATAAACCCATGCTGGCTGGCCCTGATCCCTTGCCTGCCCTGCACGTGCCGTGAGAGCTCACTCAAGATGATCCTTTCCATGATCTTTCCTGGTACCAAGGTCAGGCTGACAAACCTATAGTTCCCCGGATCCTCCTTCTGGTCTTTCTTGTAGATGGGTGTCATGTTGGCCACACTCTAGTCACCCGGCACCTCTCCTGTTGACCAGGATTGTTCATCGATAATGGACAGAAGCTTGGTAAGCTCTCCTGCCAACCCCCCGAGTACCCTTGGGTGAATCCCATCTGGCCCCATAGACTTACGCGTGTCTAGGTGCATATGCAAGTCATTAACTACTTCCTCCTCGATTACGGGGGGGTTGGTCTGCTCTCCATCCTTATCTTCCAGCTCAGGCGGCTGAACACCCTGGTGGTAACTGGTCTGACTATTGAAGATGGAGACAAAGAAGGCATTAAGTATCTCAGCCTTCTCCTCATCCTTAATTGAAATGTTTCCTCCCGCATCCAGTAAATTTGGAGAATGTGAGCAGCTGCATATCTGAGCTCTAGCCCCAGGTGAGGCATTGATGAGCTACTGGCTGAACTTCTCCCCTTTTCATTTATGTGCTGTCTGTGAGCTCATAGGATTTTTGTTATTTTCCATAGTATGTCTCTTGTTCATCCTAACCAATTAAAACTAATTTCCTTGAAAGATGGGTTACTGCAGACTATTTGGAAGTAACGTATGGCAAAGCCATTTTTTCTCTTTCCTTGGTACATTTTTCATTGTATTTTTAGAGGAAGGAGGAATTGGATTTTGCAGAAAGTCATGACCTTTGCCTCCAAGAGCTTCCATCTGAATTTTGAGATGATGCAATAGAGGCAGTGTCTAAAAGTAGAACACAAGGAGAGAGAGAAATGAGGGTGAGAGGAATAGTGATTTATTAATTCATTTCAGCCTACTTGAAACACATCTTAGGATACTGAGAAGGAATTTTGAATGAGCCAAAAGAAAGAGTCAATACTGCACCCTGCAACACTTTAAACTAGAAGGTTAGGATCTTCCACAACCGCTCCCTGTTGCTGGATAGGCTAAAATGCACAGAAGAAGTGTCAACCACGCAATTAAAATATTGAAACAGAATGATTTAGTGAATCTCATTTATAAAAACTGCATTAATGCATATACTTACCAGATAACTGTTCCTCACAAGAATCATAAAAAACACTGGTAACTTTTATCCTCATAAGATTTAGTGCACAATGTAAGTACTCTGTTAAAAGTGTTAAGTGGCTTGTTTAACTAGAAAAGCTATTGTGGGATTTGTATAATGCAGACTCGCAGGGAGAGGTTCTTTGATAAGAGCACTGGATATCAGGGCTCATATTGTTTGATTACGTGCATGATATACAGGTGGATTTTGATGAATGTATATCGTATATCTCTGACTTACTAAAGTTTCTGAGTATTTGCTGGTAGTCAATGCTTCTGAGATGTTTTTTTGTAGTACACACTTTGTAAGATACTTAAAACCTACGTGATAACATAAAGAACATGTGTCTTTGCAAGTGCCTGATCCTTGTCATTGGTGAATGTTCTTGTTAACCGCTTTTTGCAATTTTTTCTATTCTATTTCATCAAATCATATTTGATGAAATAAAATAGAAAAAAAAAAAAACCAAAAACAGGGAAGAAGGAAACAAATCAACTTCTTTTACAAAAAAACATTGTGAAATAGTCAAGAGAGAGGCTTTGGGTGTTTTTTGACATAATGAACATGTGCATCTGAAAGAGAAATGGCATATACTTTAAGAAAATGTGACCTTAAAAACAGTACATTGACATGAAGCCTTAGTATGCCTCTCTGCATGATTTCGTTCTGAACTAATCTGTTTCAATTAAAAAGCAACAACTGAATCCTATTCTAAAAGGACTTTTGATAATAGTAAACCTTGCAATATGAAAGAGTGGGCATATTTCGTCCACTTGTCCAGTGAGCTCCATGAATCCAGCAAGATTAATGGAGTTACAAGAAATGCAAGGAAAATTCTCTGGACTTAGAGCCTTTTTATGGAGATGCAGTTTGAGTGTTGAACTATTTCTCATCTTCCCAAGAATGGACTTTGCTTTCTTTAGGTGAACAATCAGTGAAGTAATCTGTTGAGCTAAAGATTGTCTAGCAAATACAATCTTACTAGACAGGACAATCTATGCTGTGTTATTTCTTTACATAGGGCTTATTCATGAAATGGCACATAAATATGAGTGAAAAGATTTGAAACCTAAAATCATAGTGAATGTCCTTTGAAACAGGTATACAACTATTCAACTTGAATGAGCTATATTGGGGCTTTACCACTCTTGTAAAATATTTCTTTTCATTTAGACAGTAAGAGCAAAGAGGTGCTTCAATTAGATGCTTCAACTTCTATTGTTCAGCAAAATAAATGAAAATATTTAAACTTAATAAAAAATGCAAGGATCTGGAATAAGAAATACACATTCAAATTTTTAAAGTTCGATAAAAGTACAAGAATCAACATCCAATACTAGAATAATTTAAGGGAATTTGACAATGACCAGTCTCGCTGGTTCTCTGACTCTGAGATACACATTAACTCGATAAATATGTGAAAAATTCATGTGTTGCAGAGCCATAAGACAATGGAACATAAATTCCCTCCAACAGTAGTTTGCCAGTAAAACTGATCCTCAAAAATAAGGAACATTTTTGATGTATAGCATTGCCTTCATACAGGTTGTACATAGAAAATAATTCCATGGTAAAGTAACACTAATACATTGTAAATTAAATTACTTATTACTCAGGTAATGCTAGAATCAAAGTAGAGGTTGTCATCTTTTCTGTCTCTTCTGCTTGTGCATTCTAACACCATTTTATTTTTGTTGCTTTTTCCCTTGTGTGTAGCACAGGGTTTATGCAGAATGCACAATGCTGCCCTAATGTAGCATTTGGCTCAACACCCTCTACCTCCACAGAGGCCAAAGTGATTTTCCTCATGGATTTTTCTTTGGGACTTAACATAGTCACAGATGAGTGGTTCATAAACAGTAATGTCTGTGTTCTGACAATGCTACAATAAAAGGCTTTATTTTTATCTTTTCTAAACAGATGGGAACTGTTAGTGATAGTCATGATAGCGATGTGACAGTCACAGAGGTTATTTTCTAAAGTACTATTACTTTTAAGTTGTTTAACTTGAAGCACTTGGGATTTGTCTTCACTATCTCTAGTATTGTATAGTATTCACATATTTCAGCGCAGCTCACATTGGCTTCATGTGCAGCCATGACTTTACAGCAGCTCTGCAACTTAGGCCAAAGATGTCTTAGGTCAGACATTCACAAAACAAGGAATATACAATTAGAGTAATCTTCACCAGCAGTCCTCAGTATGTGTTTCTAGAATGAACTACAGGACCAGCGGCAAGACCCTCCTTCATTGCAGAATCATTCCTACATCATGTTTCATCCTTAAAACTGATCCCTTACGTATGATCAGGTTTTTTCCTGGGACTCAGTGGAAAAAGTCCCCCAAATACGTGGTTTTACTGTACAAAAGGGGCTGAATTAAGTTTACAAATGTAGTCCTGATTCTGGTGCTTCCCATGTGTGATGACTTTAATTTTACCTGTTTAAGAATATTCTTTCAATACATTTTTTATGTGTATATGCATGCATGTGTGAAACTTCCTCAGTTTTGGTTTCTGATTGTTTATTTTTAATTAAATTAAATTATGGTGACAGCCATGTGAATCATCAGCACTGTTGAGGCTTTTGATCCACGACATAAATTTCTGTCACCTTAGCTAATAGAGTAGCTAATAAAGCAGTAGGCTGAAATTCTCTCTGGTCCTTAATGAAAAGATGAAACTGCCAGAAAAGAAAATAGAAAAAAACAAGACTCTGAATTCTGTTCCTGGTTATGGAGTGAGCATGTCCTGGGGACTGAACATCAAACACAACTCTCTCTTTCTTGTCTATGATAATTTCTCTCTCCCTTGAGTCTTCCACTTGGTCTCACTCTCCTCGCTTCACTGGTTTCTATCTTCTCCTTAAATGCCTCATGATAGCTCCAGTTTTCTTAACCAGACACTCATACTTTTCTCCTCCCGGCTTCTGGTTTCCTCATTGCTGCCATCTTTCCACCTTTCCCCTTTTCTAACTGATTATCAAATGCACTTCATAAACTCTTCTCAGCTGTCTCTTGAACAGCCTTGGGTGGTAGCAAATGCCTCCGATTTTAAACTCTCATTTCAGTCACGGTAGCTCATGGCTTCTCCAGTCCCCTTTGCCCATCAACAGGTCTAACGCTTGGCTTTTCCATGGACAGGCCAATCAGCTCTTTGTCTAACTCCTGTGGCACCTACCAACGACATCACCGGCATCACAGGGATGATGACCTCATGGCTAGGGTTAAGTGCACTTGCTGAACAGTAATGCTGAGAGGTATATTTAGAGGAATATTTTCCCAAAAAAAAGCTAGTGGGAGTTGCAAATAATAGGAAAATGGGTCTAAGAATGAAAAATATTGGTCTACTTTAATAACGAGAAATGTTTTCACTTCCACTGGACAACTGTAGTAATTTTTAGTTAGATGAAATGGACTATCAAGCTAATATACTTCTATGTGGGTCTCTTCCATTAAGAAATATTATAAATATAGAAATCAGTCCAGTCATCTAATTGTTTCTAGCAGAAGACTATCTCAGCTCACGCCTGTGATAAGTAAATATGGAATTTGGTCATGAGGTCTGAACTCTCCTAGAGCATCTTTATTGGGAATAACAGTAATGTAGCATTCATAAATTGTCTCTTTTTTTTTTTTTAATAAAGCAAGCAAAATTTGGGAAACAACAATGGAAGGTTCATTCTAGGAGAAAATCAATAAATATTCGCACCATGTTGCTTACTTTTGGCAAGCAAAGTTGTTTTTATTGTGAGTGTGTATTAAAAACAGATGATTCTTCCTAGCCTCCTTCAAAAAGTTGATCTGAGAAAGGGAAAAACTCAAGAATGTATGTTAATAGTAGATAGCTATGAATTGAATACACACAACAATCTATTAAATAAGAAGGTATCAGTCTAGCTAACTGCATTTCAGAAAAAGGCTTAACTTTACTAATTAAACATCCAAGTGTAAAAGTTTTCAAAGCAAGTATAACAGTAACAAAAATTACGTCCTGTTTACATAGTAACAAAAGGACCCAGAATATGATGTTCTTCAATCATTTATCTTTCACATTTCAAAATGATACTCTATTGTTGATAAGAGGAAATAATTTGGTCTTTTAAAAACATGCTTATTAGCTGTAGCAGGTTGATTAGGACATACAAAATTTTTCTATATAACAATAATAAAACACCCCAATCTGCCTTTCAACACAGAGTATACTTGAAGTTATATCAAACCCGACATTTTAAAAGCTTGTAAGATCGCTTTACTAAAAATTGCCTCATTCAAGTTACCAAATAAAAAGCTACAAAATATATATAAATATATATAAAAAGATTATGCACTCTGCTGTCATTAGAGGAAGCCAATTATCAGTTGGACCAAAGGAGTTTTGAATTGAAGTAATTAAATTTGTGGTTATGTGACATTGCTGTCATCTCAGTGAGCTCCTCCTACACTTCCCTGTGACTGATTTATTCAGACAGTAAAAGTTGGATGAGTGTAGATTTTCTGTTAATATACTATTTTCTATCTGAGGTACTCTCAGATGATTGTACAGTACTTTCTTAGCAACAGATCATATTTTCAACCTTTCCATTAGAAACGTCTGTTGAAATTTACTTCAAACACATAAAAATAACTAGCAGCACAACTTTTTCTGTTTTTTCCTCTCCTCTGAAAAGTTTAATAACTGAAGCATGAGCTCCTGAGGAAAGCAAATAATAACAAAAGGAGTGAGAAAAGATTTTACTAAGTTTCTGTTTCATCAGATTTTTATTGAAAACAATACTGTTTGCCTGAAATTCACAGGAGAGTCACTTGAAGGGGGGGGGAAAAGGCAGTGTTATTTGTTACACCTTCTTCAAACCAATCTCTAACAAATTATAAGTAGTAGAAGATATCACTATTAAGAAAATATTTCACAGCCACATTGTCCATTAAATATGCTATTTAGCAATCCATTGAGAAATCCACTGGGTACCCTTGGGTGACACTGGCCAGCTTCCCTGGCCCCTCTGTGAAAAGGCAAACTGGGCTCCCAGATGCTTCAGTTGCTAACAATTTGATGCAAAGAAGTGAGATGAAATTGCAGGTGAAACAGTCATTGATCTTTGTCATCCACTTACAGATCTCTGGGAAATCAAAGCTGTCATCTCCTACTGTTTGCAGATGCATAATACAGTAAAATTTCCAAGAAGTTTTTCCCTGAGCACACAGCATATGCCTACAAATTCTTGCTGTTTGCTTGCAACAAGAGGCAGTAGTACAGAACAGCCAGAAGGACATCTTTATAGCAAAGGCACAGTGGACTCAAGAGAGATGAACATCTCTTTGGAAACAAGAAGAAAACTGACCATTTTAGACCAGCTTCTTTTTTCAGGTTCATTAATACAAAATTGTAGTGACTCAGATGACTTCAATTCCTATTTACAGTTCTCTCCAATTAACATGATCACAGCAATCACAGATCATATGTGTGGTCATGATGACCATTTCCCATTCAAAATCAGGATATGTTACATCAAATCAGGGTTTTAAAGCTGCAGGGATTGAAATTAAATATTTTTCCCTGCTGTTCATTTCCATCCTTTCTGTGCCTTGTTGAACCTAATCTCAATCTCCTTCCATTTCAGCTGGCTATTTTCTGTTCTTCCTACAAATGGCAAGAAAAATAGTTTATACTCTTATTCTATATAACTGGCTTACAGACATTTGGAGACCGATGTTTCCTGCCACAATGGTCTTTGCTATGTCTTCATCAATCAGATTTTCCAGACCTCTGCTTCCTCTCAGTACTCCTCTTTGGGCTCCCTACAGATCATCCATATCTTTCTGAAATGCAGCATCCAAACCCAGAATGCTCTGGGAAGCAGTAGATACCAAGGAATTCTGAACAATAACTTAAGTTCTTACAAACAAGACTGTTTTTACTACATTTTGCAAGTATTTGTCTTCTCTTCTGTAACAGTGTGACACAGTTGCCTTATGGGCAGCTTTATAATACTTATGCTCTTTTTCTTTAAACAGTTATTTGAATAGCCATCCTACATTCTCACTTGGAATCCTTCTATGTTCAAGGTATTTTGAATTGCATTCCCCATTTTAGGCGGCCGCTTCAATTGAAATATTTTGAATGACCTCCTCTGTACACTCAGCCCCTCCATCTTGGCGTAATTTGTAGATTTAATAAGCTTATTCTCTATTTTTCATTCAGAAATGTAAATCTGAATCTTACCAGACAGTGGACAGATCATTTATAAATCCTATGCAATATAATTCTTCTGCTCAATCCTGTATTTTCTAATAATTTTAAAATTAAAATAAACATATTTCTTAGTAGTTCCAAAAAGCAGTTTACAATTCATTGATCAAAATAGTATTTGAGAGAAAATTTGCTCTTTCCTTATGTAACTGCTTGATCATATTTTACGTATTGAGTCATATTTCTCCTTTACCATGTAGTTGCACTATTGTGGTTACATCAATAAGCTTACTGCATGTGAATCATAAAAGGAAGTTACCTAGTGCCAAATGTATTTTCATAACTTACACATATTTTTTATACTTTTATAAGTCTTCATTTATTGCTTTTCATCACTGGCTCAGCAACCACATAAAACAATTTAATCACATCTCTTTGCAGATGAGAAAGCTGAAGCACCCAAGAGGTTTGCTCCAGCTCATAGGTGAAACAAGGATATAAACCGTGTTTCCTGAAATGAAGTCTCAGCCAGAGTCTGTGAATAATGAATATAGAAAGAATTTCTGGGTGTGCTTTTTTGCAGTAACACAATTTCTGCCGACAAAAAAGATTTAAAGATTCATTAACTTACCATTCAAAGTTTTCCCATTTTGTCATTAGCATTAAAAAAGCAAACAAAAAAAGTTCCCCAAGCACTGCCCCTTATTTTTTTTTTTTGCCTTTTTTGGATAAAATATTACTAGCAAATACTTTTCAGAGTTCATGGAAACCTCAAATATGCTGGTTAGTTTTTGGTACTTCTCTCATTTGTGTAATTTGTATATATACTTTTTTATTGTGCACATTCATCTCTAACTATACACTTTGGTCATTAAGCCAAGCCACAAATGCTAAGTAAGATTCTGTTATCTCTGTCTTCTTGCTTGTGCAAGAGACATATGTTTATGCTCTACTAGTGCTTCTGCTCACTTTTTTACCTTCAGTAGAATATTCTGATGAGCCATGTAACTCTAGTCATGCATTGAATATTGCCTTTCCGTATTGTTTTATGCTTTGAAAAGTTTGCATGCTACATATGTCTGTGAGTCTATTAAGACTGAAAAAAGAAAGTGAAAATATTCAGTAACACAGTATGTTGTACTGGCTGAATTGAATATGTTTTCTTGGTCTGGTGTATAGGGGTGTTGGCTGAAACAAAGGTGTTTTCATATTATCCTGCATGGAAGGGAAATCAGAATGGAAAGAACACTTTTTTTCCCCTCAGGAGAGTTCGAGCACAGCTTGCTTCTCAGTTCCTTGTGTACTTGAGCTGTTTCCCTGGAGGCCTGTTTTTACTGGAACATGATGCTAACATAATAGTTTTCTCCTTTGGGCCTATGCATGAAAACAAAACACTGTACCCTTCAACCATGTTCTTGTTCACAGCACAGTGACATTTTTGTCTTTGGTTTTACCTATAGCAGCCACATTGCTCTGGGTGCTATCACAGCCTTTTTGCCCTTGAAAATTATACTGGCGAAGGTTTGTTTCACATGTAATCTGCAGTTGTAACTGTGAGGCAAGGAAAGAATACAGCTTTTGTTCACAATCAAACTAAGCAGCTGAAACAACAACTGAATGGATGATCTCAGTTTTTCGAATAATATGTTTCTCCTGGCTTATGTGGAAGACTTGAGTCGGTAGTGAAACGTCATAGAGACATCAAGAGGCCTGCTGAAGGATAAAGGAAATATACATGATATGCCTCATAAAATACAAGTTGGGAATGTTTAGTAGAACAAATAAACTGGTCTTTATGTTGAAATTATACAGGCGACATATAAACTATGTATTCTGATCTTCTTCTTAAATTAAATATGGATTTGATTAATTGGTTTGTACTGGAGTTGAGGATTAAATTAAAAATTAAATTTAAAAAATTCAAAAATAAATTTCCCTAATTCTTAAACAATTTACGTGTAGAGTTGAACATCCTTTGGAAGCCCTAGATAGAGGCATCTGCCCCCAGAACTGCAAAACTATTAAGACTTAAAATTTAGTGGTATTTTACATATAATCCATGAGTTTTTAAGGAGCAATTTTATTGTGGGAAACTGCACCTCAGAAGCTTATGGTGCAGCTGTGGGGAGAATTCTTAGAAATTAATGGTCATCCTGTGAGCACCCCAAGCTCTGGGCCACTGTTGACAATAGGCCTCTGACAATAGTCCAGGCCCTTGTCAACAGTGCAGGCCTCAGGGTCACTGAACGGTCAAGTTGTAATTGGTAAACTAACGAAGCTGGCAGAAAAGGAGTAGCTGTCTTCTGAATGTACTGATAAGTAGGACCTTGAGTAGAATAGAAAAAATTAGAAAAGACTCTGTGTGTGTAAACAGCTCATTATAGCCAACTATGGGAACATGTAACTAGTTATCACCTGCTAATAATAGTCCACTGTAAAAACATTACCTGGGAATTGTCTATAAAAGCTGAGCTATCTGTGCAATAAAGTGGCATCTACCTGATCATATTGGTTGTCGTGTATGGTGTCCGAAGCTTCCGCGTCATTAGTGCAGCCCCCCTAATCTCTACCTGTACTCCAAGACATTTCATTGAGAGTAGTTTTCTCTCAATTAATTTATTTTTACAAGCAGAAAGAGGAGAAAAATACTCTGAGTGAAAAGATGGAGAAGGGTTGTCCAGAACCTGTCTTGGGTTCTGGAAGACACTTTGTAAACTTAATTGATTTACTTTAAAATAATACCCTTATTCCACTGTGGGTTTCTCTCTCTCCCTTACATGCTCCTTAGATTTCTGCTCCTCATACAAAGCAAACGAATACACAGCACGATTAAAGTTATTTATTTAATTACAGTAGTAATTTCCAAGATATTCTGAGCACCATCTACAACACCTTTTAAAGGCAGTTAAGAAAACAAGTGCTCACTATTTCTCAAAACTTGATGTTTTGCTAGAATACAAAACAAACCCAAATTGTCTGACAACTATTACTACAAGACAAAAATACACTTGGTTTTTTCTGCTTTTTACATTCTTTGTTGCTGACAATACTTTTAGTGTCCTGTGCATGCAGAGAGGATTTGAGATTAGTTTATATATGAAGATATTTTAAAGTACAGTAAGTACCTTTGCCTTTGGGATACCCTAGGCAAACTGCATATTCATTTTCTTTAGTACATTTTTCCGTGCTTGTTTATGTTTGTCCCTGTGGCTGAAAGGTCTAGATTGCTAGCCAGACCTCAGGGAAAACTCACTGCTTCCCAAACAGGAATCTACCTCAGCAGACACCAACTTCTTCCCAGTTTCTGCTTTCACCTGGTGAATAGATGCCAAGCATTTGTGAGCCTTTTATGTTCCCCAGTGCCAAGGTCCTTGATGTGCTGTTGCTGGAATATGCCAGAGCTGAGCCGCAGTGTATTGCAGGGCTGCCCAGCTGGGGTGTGATAAGCCAGTGCAGTTCTGCCTGCTGCCTAAGCTGTTTTCTGACATCATGTACTATAAATATATCTACTGTATGGACTTGGCATAAAAGGATAAAAGAACTTGAGATCTTTTAAAGAAGTTGGGCAGATATGGCATATTATGCTTAATGCAAAGTTTTCATTAAGCACCTATGACTTCTAGCTTGATTATTTTTAATACTACCAACTGTATTTCTTTGTGGTTTACAGGTGTATACTATTCCGTAAGTTTTAATTCTCAGGATTTCATATGCATGACCCTGAAACTTTTTAAGAATCCACCATCTGTAAAGTGAAGAAAAGAACCCTTTTTATCCAGCTGCCAACAGCATTTCATTTGCTGGTGACAAATCTTTATTAGGAGGCTGAAGTACATTGTAAATAAGTACTCATCTGAAACTCTGAAAACATATTCCATTACCCAGATCAGTCACAGGCTTCCTCTGTGACCCTGGACGTCACATTTACTCTTTCTTGTCTTGTGTCTACAAAATTGAAACCGTGCTTGCTTTCTCCAAATTGTTGTTAAGAGGATATGGAGGATATATACTTATATTTACATGGATAGAGAAAGCATAATAAAAGGGAAGACAAGGAAGAAGAGGAAGGAAGAAAGAAAGAAAACCTATTCAAGGCTCCATAGGATGCTCTTATGGCATGTTTCCTTATACGCAGAATAGAAGAAATTTTTGAACAAATCTGCGTCTTGCTCATTGCAGTGTACGGTTGTATCCTTTCTATATGATACAGGACAGTAAGATTCCTCCTTTACTCCTAGTAATTGTTGAAAGATTTTCAAAATAATCACATTTTTTGTGTAGTTTAAATACTTAATCCCCACACTAACTCAAGTCGTTAAAAAATGCTTGCATGTAAGTAAAGCAGTTCTTTAGAAAGCATCGGCTATACCTATCAATAGTCTCGATTAGGGTCTGTTTTCACACATACTTAAGTATTCATGGGCTTTCTTCCAGGATCCTGTCCTGCTACCTGCAGCTGGTGAAAAGGCTGAACAAAAGGTCAAGATTTAGCTCTGCAAGTGTTCTCTAAATCTTGTAAATGTTCATGCTTATTCCAGTGAGAAATGTGGGTGAATAAAATACAACAAGCCATAAATATTCTAATACATTTTAGCCATCCTGACAGAGTGCATTTTTCAGACATTCCCCTAAGTACCTACAGTCGGATCAGATTGGTTTATCTTTGTGTAAATTCTGTACATGGAATAAGATTGAGCATTCATGCAAGGGCTGAAATATCCCGTTCTCTCTCTGTATTTCTCAAACTGCAAGAAATGGCAAGCCTACGCTTTCTGGCAAAGCTTCAACCCAATGCTGAGCTATGTGCTACTCCAAATGTATTCCCTCAAGCATTTGTGGTGCAGACAATGCAGCAAGGACATCTGGGGCACTCAAGGGAGCCCAAGAATGTGAATACAGGTAGGAATCTTCCCCTGTGTAGAGGTTATGTACTTCCAAAATGTTAAAAGTCACCACCTTTGCAATGTGAATACTTCTGGAAAGCATTTTCTTTCACAAAGGAAATAGAATGAAAGTTATTTTATTGCCTGCCTTATTAACTGGAGCTTCCACAAATCAGGAGAAGATAGCAGTATGTAAGGGCACAGACAGAAAGATGGGAAATGCAGAACTCTGTTTTGGACTACTACTTTTTCTTTTTATTATTGTGTTTACAACTCATTGGCATGGGATAAACGGGTATTAAATCTGTGAGTGAACACATAGATTTCTACTCACAGTCAGGAGATGTTAAAAGAAAAGGCAGTTTGGTCCAGCTGCTGTTTGCCTCTTGCACTCTCAAGTGAATTGTTGCTGTTAGAATCAATATCAATTACCCATCTTAAACATTTTTTCTGCTACTGTGAGCTGCTTAGGAGAGATTTTAGCAGTAACACCAAGGGTCTTCTGTGGACAGGGTAATTTGCAACAGAACAGAAGTCTACGTTTGGGGTTTATTATTTAAATCATCTTGATTTTGTGCACTTGATCTTTGCAAAGCGGTAGTAGTGATGGTTCAAAGTCTTTGTCTTTGTCTAGAAGGATTTTAGAGGTTGATAGGTATCCCTGCTAGACTGCAACTGCCAGTCTATATTTCTGTTTATTCCTTGTAAATTACAGGGTTTTAAATTACAAATACTATCAATAGGAGAGGAAATAATTGCAGCCTGGAACAGGCTTCCTGGAAAGGTGGTTGATGCCCCAAACCTGTCTGTATTTAAGAGACATTTGGACAATGCCCTTAATAATATGCTTTAAATTTTGGTCACCCCTGTAGTGGTCAGGCTCTTGGTCATTGTAGGTCTCTTCCAACTGAAACTCTTCTTTTCTTTTCTTTTCTTTTCTTTTCTTTTCTTTTCTTTTCTTTTCTTTTCTTTTCTTTTCTTTTCTTTTCTTTTCTTTTCTTTTCTTTTCTTTTCTTTTCTTTTCTTTTCTTTTCTTTTCTTTTCTTTTCTTTTCTTTTCTTTTCTTTTCTTTTCTTTTCTTTTCTTTTCTTTTCTTTTCTTTTCTTTTCTTTTCTTTTCTTTTCTTTTCTTTTCTTTTCTTTTCTTTTCTTTTCTTTTCTTTTCTTTTCTTTTCTTTTCTTTTCTTTTCTTTTCTTTTCTTTTCTTTTCTTTTCTTTTCTTTTCTTTTCTTTTCTTTTCTTTTCTTTTCTTTTCTTTTCTTTTCTTTTCTTTTCTTTTCTTTTCTTTTCTTTTCTTTTCTTTTCTTTTCTTTTCTTTTCTTTTCTTTNCTCTCCTCTCCTCTCCTCTCCTCTCCTCTCCTCTTATTTGTTTTTTCTTTGCTTTTCTCTGTCTGGACATAGGATACATGGGTTAGTAACCATCACAACGGCCAGTTCCGACAGACTGCCTTCGCCAGGAAGAAGAGAGACTTCAACTATATGGATGTGAGCTGTGCCATGCCATATGGTCCCAGACCCAGAGAAAGGTCCCTCAGCCATTCTGCCAAGATATAGCCATGAGGTTGACATAGCAGGGAGAGGAAAATCATGACTCTACAAATCCACATTGTCCAAGTTAGCAGTTAATAAATTGAAAGCAGACAAAAGTTAAATTGTAAGGAACCAGATAGAAAATCATAGATATGAAGAGTACGTAAACATCTCTGACTAGAAATAACAGTAAACATGAAGTATAGATCCAAATAATGTAACACTGTCCTGCCATGTAAACACTGTAAATATTAATTGCAGCAGCTGTTGGTCCCGTGTATCCACTACACAACCAAGCCAAACTTAAATTGCATGTTGGTTTATTGTTTAAGTATTAATCTATTATTTAAGGATAGCAGGTAAGTTTCAATAATACATGAGGTAGGAAAACATAGTTTTCATCTCCTGAACATTTGGTAAAGGGTGAATTATTTTCCCTCTGAAAAATAGGGTGAGAAGTGAAAAATGGTAAAAAATTGCAGAGAAAGAAATTGGGGGGAGCTAATACAATTATTTCACTTGTATAATCACAAAATATTTTACTTTTTTTGTCAGTAATGTCTTGCTTTAGTATTTTTTACTAAACATAGCTTCAAAATGAAAAGTCATTGTCCATAAGAAAGCTGATTTGTATGTTGATTTTCAGTTGAAAATGTTTTTCCAATTTATTTTAAGTCAAGATTTGAACCCTTTTCTCATGATATCTGATTGCCTTTGCTTGCAATCTTGGTCAGACTCAGAGGCAAGCTACTGCAGTGTTTTAGAAACTTCAAAATTTTCAAGGATTACTTTCAGTTTTTACTATTTTTTTGTTAGTCAACTTCTTTCATCTTTGGATAATACAAATCTCCTGTGCAGTTTTATAATTAGTATATTCAATCTTATAAAAGCATTTGCTTAAGGGAATTAACAATTTATTATTGTGTCCCATATTGTAACCTGAGACACGATGTTTTCCCAAAGACCTCTGACAGGATAGGTAGCAGACCATTGAGGTTCTGAGCTGGAACAGGAGGGTGTTTTGGTTTTTTGTGGTTTTGGGGGGTTTTTTTGTTTTATGGTTCTTTGGCAGGAGAGGGGGGTTGGTCTTTTTTTTTGGTTGTGGGTTTTTTTTTTTTTATCAGGAGCCTTAAAGAGGTTAAAATATAAATCTGGTAAAAAAAAAAAAAACAAAACATGAAATACAAGTCTTCTAGACAATGACAGCACCTAGTGAATCGACTTTTGAAAACAGTTGTGGCAAACCACTGCTTTGAATTGCAATATATAATCTCGCAGAGATACACTTTTGTCACTTAATTTAAATCACTCCTCAAGCTTTCAGAATCTCACTTAAATAGAGTCAGCTCTTATTCCCTGTGCATGTCTAAGCATGTTAAAAACTTCAAATGGAAAGAACTGATTCTACTGAGCAAGGAAAAATCATAGACAATAAATTACCTAGAGATCTCTAGGGTCTTGTAAAGGTAGAAGCAATATGCGCTCTCAGTACAGCTTCCTTGCCTTTTCCAGCTTCTCAGAAGATGTATTAGCATCTTAGACAACATGAGCATATTGTTGACCCTAGGTCTCAGCTGTTTTTCATAATTTGTATCAGGAGACAAAATAACAATTTCTAGAATACATTTCCAGTGAGGTACGTGCAAGCACTTAGACTTACAATTTTCATTAATAGTTATAGAAGATGGATGTTGTGTTCCCCAAACATCCAACTGAATGCTTTTTCGATATACCAATAGAGCAAATATTTGCCATAGAACTGTTTAGCAGCTAAGAAGTGATTGCAAAGACTTTTAGGTAGCTCGAGATTATGAAGAAAATTAACTATTTTGTGACTGCACATTTTTTCATAAGGTGAGAATAAAAATTACCAGCTCTGACTTCAGTGTTAGCACAGTGCTTTTACAGTAGCCATTTATGTCTTAACATGTAGAAGAATGGATACTAAAATTAGGTGTTTGCACTATTTTATTTTTTTTTGTGTTACAAATGTTGTAGAGATTTTCCAGTCATTTCATTTGAACTGCTTTGGAGGGCATTCGGGTATTCTGTAATTCTAAGACACATATGTCTTAAATTATATCTGTAGTTCTGTGGTACAGCATGAGCAAAATTAGATCTTTGACTCTTTAGACAAATACCCCTTGTCAGTCCTCTTGGATTTGCACACCTTTAAATTACATCAGGAGAGGAATGTTTTTTTAATTCTTCCTAACACAAATTTAAATTACTGACACCAAATATGCTTTTCTTTGCTAGCTTCTAGGGACCACATGAAGTAAGTAGTCAGTTATTCCAGGGACTACTGGACGTACAGTTACAAAACACTTTTGCAGAGAGAAAACAGTGATGAGAGAGGCCATATACTTGTTGTTTCTTTGTACCAACTCTGTCAGACTGTCTTTCAGTTATGTCCGATTTCTGTCCCCAGAAACTCTACTTGTTATTGTGTGTAAATAAAAAAAGAAGATGAAAAAAGTCATCTTTGGACATGAAACTTTGGATGTTGAAGGTTGCATTTGCTGAGAATCTGGCTATGATAGTGTTGTCTAATGAAATTCAGAAGATTCAGAGAAAAATTTCTCCACAGGGAATCGATTAGTAGTTCAATAATACCCACAGACTATGGCTATTTACTCTTTGGCAAGGCTAGGAGGTTTGAATATTGTCTTTTTTTTTCCATTTACAATTGTAAATTAACTAGATTACAGCATTTCTGAATACAGTAATGGCAAACATTTTACTTTAAAGAAGAAGCATATAGCCACATTTTGATGTATATATGGATAGATAACATAACTTTTCATTGTTTTCAATTTATTGTGTGTTTACTGTATGTTTGGTACAGAGATTGTGACTGGACAACATGAAGGAGTACTGCTGAAAGGCTCTAGAGATGTAATCCATGCACATGAGGCATGTTTTCTTGCCTCCTACACTCAGAATAAAGTAGCATCCTTTGGATGAGATTTCTCGCAGTCTTTGTTAAGGACTTTCAAAAGCGTCTCCATGTAATTTTGGAACATATGAACATCAAGCAAAGATGGAAACTAAAGCAGCATCTATACTTTGGATCTGACATCACTGTTCTCTAAATGTCCAGCCTGGTGGCCTTGAGACAATCTAGTAGTAAGTGATACTTTTAATGTAGAAATGGGGAACATCTTTGGTAGCTGATTTGAGCGGAAATATGACATTTTCCGGCATATGAAAAAGTTTGAAAATAATATGGAGGATGGCTTTTTTTTTTTGAAAGACAATAATAGATGAACCCCAATGAGTCCCTGGGGCTTATTTAAATTACTGTGAGTGTAACAATTGAGATTACATGCACAAAGGAACCGTATTTAATTTTGCATAATATATGATTGCCACGGAGATCAGCTTCAGGGCAGGTAAGACTGTGCTGGGGAAGGGATCTGCAGCAAAAAAGGCTGACGAGAAGCTCTTTTGGGGCCTTTTGGGGCCTTTTTGAAGCCGGGACAAGCTCTCTGCTTGACCTGGGCTGTCAGCTGGTGGGCGGTGCTGCTGAGGGAGCCTGGGCGGAGCCACCATCACCCCTGATTGGTCACGCCACCAGGTGATAAGAAGCCTCAGGGAGGCAGGGATGTGCCCAGAGTGGGCATCCAGTGCTGGATGGGTGCAGCAGCTGCAGTCTGTATGGCTGGGTGCTGCGCCTCTACTCAAGTACAAGGTACGTTCAGTCAGTCTAGGGGTCTCAGCTATGGTGTCTACCTGGTCGAAGGCTGCTTTTAGGAAAGCTGTGGGCACCCAGACAGAGGCCCCATGCAAACATGCGGGCATCCAGGCCTCTGGCTGCAGAGAGTGCCAAAGCAATGGAGGGCAGCGGGGACAACACCTGTATCAGACATAAACAAGTGAATGATCTGCTCAACCTGGTGGCCCAGCTGAAGGATGAAGTGGAGAGGCTGAGGAGCATCAGGGAGTGTGAGAGAGAAATTGACTGGTGGGCCCACTCCCTGAGAGTAGGGGAACAGGTTGAGCCCCCATGTAAATCGGAGGACCCCCTCCCCTCTTGTCACCAAGCAATAGGAGGAGATCTCAGAGAAGAGGGGGAATGGAAACAGGTCCCTGCTCGGGGAAGCAGGCGAGTCCTCTCCCGGCCCCTCCCAGCTTCCCAGTTACACCTGCAGAACAGGTATGGAGTCCTGCAGGCTGATGGACTGGCTGATGGAGTGGAGGATGTCACACCAAGACTAGAGAAGTCAGGAAGTACACATCACTATAGACACAACATTGCTACTAGCTCCAAAAGGAAAAGGAGAAGGGTCATTGTTATGGGTGACTCTCTGCTGAGGGGGGCAGAGGGACCAATATGCTGCTCTAACCTGCTTCACAGGGAAGTCTGCTGCCTCCCTGGGGCACGGGTCAGGGATGTGATGGACAAACTCCCAGACCTAGTAAACCCCTCTGATTATTACCCCCTGCTAGTATTTCAGGTGGGTAGTGATGAAATGGGTAGGAGGAGGCCAAAATCAATTAAAAGACGTGGCTCTTCAGGGCATGCTCTAGTGCCCGAGATTATTGGTTTGAGGGTGGGTGTGATGTGGTGGGGTGTTTTGTGGGTTTTTTTTTGGTTGGTTGGTTGGTTTTCTTTGTTGTGTGGTTTTTTTTGTTTGTTTGTTTTTGTGTTGATGTTGTTTGGGTTTTGTTGGGTTTTTTTGTTTGGTTTGGTTTTTTGTTTGTGTTTATTTGGTTTTTTTTTTTTAAGGTTGGACTCGATCTCAGAGGTCCCTTCCAACCATGATGATTCTGTGATTCTGTGAAATGTCACATGGTTCACATCTCACTTCACCACAAGAAAGCCAGGATCAGCTATTTGCAGGAACAGAGACTGTAAAATCAGTTATGGGAGTGTAGCTGAACATTTGCCAGGTGTTTGTGTCTGACTTGGGCAATTTTGCTCCAGATCTGGATGGGATCACAGCTTGGATCATTAGCTCAGAACTGCAACTGGCAGAAAAACAGGGAGGGCACCCAAGAGGCAACTACAGCCCCAGAGGAAACAGGACTGATGCTTCTGTGTTTCTGTCTTGCAAATATAGATCATCTCAGTGTCACAATGAGAGATCCTTTGAGGAGGCCCAGCACTGAGCAAAGACACACCACAGCTTCCATAACTATTCCTGTCAGCAGCGTGGCATGGACAGATTCATGTCAAACTAAAAAAATCCAAAGCAATGTTACTTAGAATTTCTGAAACGTAATTATTGGAATATGCAATTCGGTTTTCTTCAATGTTAAACGCAGATTGTTTAAATTCTAAACATGACTTTGAAAAGATTCTGGGGCAGCTTTTCCTCCCCCTTCTCCAGCCGAGGTAAAAGAGATGTGACTAGGCAGCAGGGAGGAGGGCTGCCTTTTTGTTTTTTCTTCGTGTGGATGCTGCACAGCAGCTCACATGAAACTCTTTGGGAGGGAAAGGAGACTACATGCTCCCTGGGAGGAGCTGTGTGTCATCATAGTGATAAAATTAAACTAATGTTTGAATGCTCCTTTTTTTTTTTTTTTTTTTTAAGCTCTGTTTTACCCTTTTATTTGGAATGCATAAGCAATCGCAGGTGTACTCTTTTTAGCTTTATTTTGTGGATTTCCTGCCAATGTCTTGTAGGTCGAAAGGAGTTCATGAAGCAGTGAATGAGAAGCACTGGTCTAGCAGCAAACAGAATGTAAAGAAAATTGATTTACAGCTGTTTTATTGCTGTTTAGATGCTATACAGCCATGGTCCAGTCTCTCCATCTCCCTGTACATCTATATCCTTTAATTTTTTCCTCTCTACTTCTTGTTAATGAAGTTAATAAGCTGATTATGGCTCCCATTGTGATCCCATCATGCTGAACAGGTTTCACTTCTGATCTCAATTAGGATGCTTGGGCAGTACTCTAATAAACACAGTAGTGTGTGCCACTTGCAAGATGAAGTGTGTAGTTTTGCAGTCTAGTCTGGTAGTAGCTGGCATAATAAAGAATAATGGCCATACTCTGTACAGTAGATGGTTTTTAGCACTAGCACGTAAGATGACAGGTAATCCAGACAAGCATTAGTATGGGCAGTCTGTAAGTGATGGACAGTAGTGAAGTTTCAGTTGTGCCATAACAATTTTATGAAAGCCGTTACAATGCATTATGGTATTGATCTGCATCGAAAAACTCAGCAAGATTCTTTAAAAGAATGACATAGTTATGTTTTTATTCACATTGCTAACAAACAGTTCTACAATACTTCCTGAATTTATCCTTTATCTTTTTACTAGTGACTATGGATAGAAACTGATGATTTTTATTCATTTTTAACAATGATTTTGGTCTGGGTAAGGAGGGAAATGCAGAAATATTTTTAAAGAGTTGAGTTCCAACAAATATCTGAAAAGAAATCATGATTCTTTGAAACTCCCCCCATTTTATTCAATGCAGTAAGGATTTTGTCTTGTGCTAGGAATATAAGTGGAAATCTCTGATAGTTCAGATAGGTTAGTCATTCAGGGTAGATCCACAGAAAGTATAAAGTAAGTAGAATGACTAAGAGTTGATTGCATCCAGTATGCAGAAAATCAAAGCCTTTCTTCAGCTGTTGACTCCAGTTTCAGTATTTTGAAGAATTATGGTTCACTACATGTCTAATATTTTTTTTGGTCATTATGTTTCTTGGGGGAGGAAAGGGAGGAAGTTAATAGCTTCAGGCCAAACCCATGCAGTAGAAAGCAGTACCCTGCACAGGTGCTCACACTTTGCCTAAACCATTCAGACTGGAGCATAGTAGTAGCAAAGCCTGGCAATGTCTAACAAAATCTAAAAGTTAAAGAAAAAATGATGTTCCTCTGATTTCGTGGTCAAAGCTCACATGTTTGAAAAGATACTTCACAGATAAATATATGTTCATGGTGGTTAGTTCTGTCTTATAAATGAATAAGTATGTAACCTGGAGTTCAATGCAACACCTTGAGTCCAACATTAGGAAAAGAAATAAAGAAAAAAGATTTGTAGCTACTTGAAATTAAAATTACATTTCAACATTTTTATATAAATTTTCCTTAAATTATCAGTAGGAGAATGAGGACTACATTCAATAAGGCTTCTATCCCCATGGATACAATGTTTAAGAAGAGAGAGAACATAGTAAATAAATTAGTTGTTGATTGTAGGCTCTGTTCTTGTATGTAGTTTAGGTGAGTTGAGAGGATATTCTACCTTCTAATGTTCATAACAACTTTTATTTGTTTGTCTGATTTAATGTGAAATGGAATTCATGTGTTTTCTCCTCCCTTTCACCTTCGCTCCAACCAAACTCAGCAAATTGTCTTTGTTTCTTGACACACACACATTTAGACATAGCGAGAGAGAGATTTCAGAGTATCTCATTAGTCAGGGACAGCACATTACCGCCTAGAAGCAAACCAGTAAAAAACATAGCAATGGAAGTCACAGTACATTTACTTAGTGTCTATTTACTGCAGGAAAAACATTTCTTTTAGTAGCAGATGACTTCTCCCTTCATGTTTACTCAATTCTGTTATCTGACACAATACGAGGAAATATTTCTCATTGCTATTTATTTGTTTCCATCCAGTGCAAATGGGAAGAACAAGAGGATCTCCAAAAGAGACTTCACAGAATCATAGAACGGTAGGGGTTGAAAGGGACTTCCAAAGGCCATATAGTCCAACTCTCCTGCCAAAGCAGGTTCACTTAGAGCAGGTTGGGCAAGAACACATCCAGGTGGGTTTTGAACATCTCCAGAGAAGGAGACTCCACACCTCTCTGGAAAGCCTGTTCTGGTGCTCTGGCACTCTCAAAGTAAAGAAGTTTTTCCTCATGTTGAGATGGAACTACCTGTGTTCCAGTTTGTGTCCATTGCTCCTTGTTCTGTCATGGGGCACCACTGAGAAGAGGCTGACTCCATCCTCTGGAAACACGCCCTTTAGATATTTATAAGCATTGATAAGAACTTCTCTCAGTCTTCTCCAGGGTAAAAAGACCCAGGTCTCAGCCTTTCTTTATAAGAGAGGTGCTCCATTCCCTTGATCATCTTTGTAGCCGTCCACTGGGTTCTTTCCAGTAGTTCCCTGTCCTTGAACTGGGGAGCCCAGAACTGGACAGATGAGGCCTCACCAGGACAGAGTAGAGGGGGAGGATAACCTTCCTTGGCCTGCTGGCCATGCTCTTTTTAATGCACCCCAGGATGCCATTGGCCTTCTTGGGCACAAGGGCACTCATGGTCAACTTGTACCCTAGGGCTCCAAGGTGTCTCTTTGCAGAGCTGCTTTCCAGCAGTTCATCCCCCTAACCTAGACTGGTGCATGGGATTATTTCTCCCTAGGTACAGGACCTTACACTTACAAGATGTTATGGTAGACTGTGTCAAAAGACTTGCTGAAGTCAAGGTAGACAATATTCACTGCTCTCCCCTCATCCACCCAGCCAGTCAGACCATCATAGAAGGCTATCAGACTGGTTAAGCATGGTTTTCCCTTGGAGAATCCATGCTGACAAATCCTGATGACCTTCTTTTACTCTACATGCTTAGAGATGACATCCAGGATGAGCTATTCCTTTTCAGGGGTGGAGGTGAGGCTGACTGGCCTGTAGTTTCCTGGATCCTCCTTCTTGCCCTTTTTGAGGACCGTCATGACATTAGCTTTCCTCCAGTCATCAGTAACCTCTCCTGTTCTCCATGACTTTTCAAAGACGATGGAAAGCAGCTTCGCAATACCATTTGCCAGTTCCCTCAGCAGTCGTAGGTGCAACCCATCAGGGCTCATGGATTTGTGGGTGTTAAGTTTCCTTAAATGATCTCTAACCCAATCCTTCACAATCAAGGGAAAGTCTTCCTTTCTCCAGGTTCCCTCTCCTACCTCCAGGGTCAGGGTTCCTGAGGACCTGTCTTTGCAGTAAAAACTGAAGGGAAGAAAGCATTCACTAACTCCTCCTTCTCTGCATCCTCTGTCACTAGGACACCCACCTCATTCAGCAGCGGGCCCACATTTTCCCTAGTCTTCCTTTTACTGCTGAGGTACTAACTTAATTACATCTCTTCTGTCCTATATTATGCCTTGCAGATAACCAAACTGGCAAGGAATTAAAAGCCTTGCACGTTTCTTCACTCCCCAGAGTATGTGGAAGATGAGATAATATTGCCTTTAAAAGAGAACAACAATGTATACATTTTATAAACCACCTAGAGGACCCCGCAGCAGACATGTACTCGAGATTAATGCAGAACTAAAACTCTAGAATGTCTTAAATTCTTTGCATTAAGAAGTTATGATTTTCATCTAACCCTAAGAATCTGGCCCCTAGTTGTCGGCTGTAGAATTTTTAAAGGAAGAGTTACACTGCAAAAACAGTAGATGATATGCCTTTGATTATTTAAAGCTTGGGTTACTGCAGTTTTAACACAGTACCTGTCATGTATTTTCATTTTACAGTACAAGAGCTGCAACATAACAGAATATCAGAAAATCCCAGGGCTTTTATGAGCATACATTATTTTCACAATATTGTGCTTTTAATGTGTGATTTTTTTTTTTAATCTAATATCTTTTTCTCACAGATGACCATATACCATTATACATACTAAGTAATTGTGCAGTGCCTAAAAATGAGACAGTATGTATTCAGTTATTTGCTACCTCTTGAATACTTTAGAACCCATTAATTGTAAACAGTTATGTGTAGCAAAGTTAGAAGAAACACTTTATTGACTAA
This sequence comes from Arenaria interpres, assembly GCA_013399435.1. Taxonomy (NCBI): domain Eukaryota; kingdom Metazoa; phylum Chordata; class Aves; order Charadriiformes; family Scolopacidae; genus Arenaria; species Arenaria interpres. The sequence continues at coordinate 42,221 of VXAK01022697.1, read as the reverse complement.
CGTCCAGCGTACAACACTGGAGAATTATTTTTATGCATAAAGGCAACATAAAATGATCTCAGTTTGAGAGCAATATATTATGCTTTTTGGTATCATAGGAAAAACAGTACTTCCCTCCTCACCCACTGCACCAAGTTTTTTTATGCATTCAAATGATTTTCAAAGTTTTGAGCTGGCATTTCTTCCTGCTGGTATTGTACAAGTTACTGTCACTAGCTGACGCTTCCTTTCTTTATTGGTAAACATGAAAAAGAATCATCAAACCTAACACAAATATGACACCATCTGATATCCTTGATGAGTTTCAATACCCAGCAATGAGTTTGTATAACACTTTCTTTCCTATTAAGTGGGAATATGATATCTCTGTTGCACCAAGGCCATGGACAGAACTGCCTGCTGTCTTTTCCTAAATTTGGTGGGTTCTTTGTAGGGGAAGAGCAGGAGAACACTAATAAAGATTTTTAATGTTTAATGTAAAGGCATACATAAGCCTTATAACTCTCTGGCAGTTACAACTAACAAATAAAAACATTTTACCTCACAATATTGTCTTTTGCACATTAAATGAGAAATTATCTATGACTCTGCATCCCTTAAGCTGAATACCAGCAGTACTTCAGGAAGGAAAGGATCACAAAAATGTATCTATGGGTAAGATTGGACATTTCTTCCCCTTTATTTTAAGGCAAGACTCCTTATGTTAAGGAATATTCCCTTGATCTTCCAATGCTCTTTCCAAAGGAGTAGCTTTTGGCTAAAATTATGATTCTAGTATATAAAACTCTGTCCTCAGGACTCTTGCAAGAGTTGTACATGTACAGAGTTCTTGATGGCAAATCTTATCTTTTATAGAGTCATTAGATTTTTATTTTAGTTTAACTCCAAGTTATACAATAAACCCAAGTAAAGAATGGTTTAACTGGGACAGCAGATGTAGAGGATGAAGAAGTCACCATATCATCAGGTCAAATGGTGTGGTGGTGATACATGGAGTAGAAACTAAAGGTATTAGCTTGTACATGTTATCCATACTGACCTGTACTAAATTTATATCTGTTCTCATTTAGAAGATTTGTTACACTTTGCCTAGGATGATTGCTAGTAATGTGTTTCACTCTTCAAGGTGATGCTGACTCAAGAGTAAGTAGGGAAATAAGGACACATACCTCTCTAAGAATAAGACTAGATGGGTGTAGAACATAATTCCAGCATTCTTCCGCAGTGTGGAAGCTAACAGTTCAAACCAGTGTATGTTTCTCACACTTTATACCAGTGTCCTATAATGCAAAAAAAGCTACATTTTGTTTTTCTTGTGGGAAGAAAATATTCGCTTAGCAAGATATTGAGAATTAGCAATAATAAAAGCAAGAAAAAAACACCCAAGAAAAGATTTTTGAAGGACCTGCAAGTACTTATCTCCATATATCAACCTTGTCACTCTACTTGTTATGGTTAGAATAATGCTTTTAAGTGTAGGCAAAAGATTTCTTGTCTTTCTGTGATTGCATCTCTTGGCAATTCCATTGAGGAATGTAGTAATCCCTAACACTGGAGACAGGGAACCAGATCAGCTGAACTATTAACTTGGTCCAGTATGGCATACATATCTTTACACTCCATACTGACTCGTGCCTTTGTAGCAATAACTTCACATCTTTGTAATGGGTGCAAATATGCTTACTTGAAAGTTGTGCGATGTAAATTCTTTGAAAATCTAAAGTAGACAGAAATGGAGAAGACTGCAAGAAAAGTGTGAGTAAACATGACTAAGATTCCTATGCATTTACATATTTGTATTAAAAAACAGACAAAAATTGCTGTGTTACTGATTTGACTTTTGCCTTTGTAATGATATCTTTGGATTAACATAAGGCAAAAAAAACCCCTAGCCTCTTTGAAATTGTAGTAACTAGCGGTCTTTTCCATTCGTATGTGTACTAATGCAAAAGAAGTAAATTGTATAACAAGGTCAAATGATAGGATTCCCTCAGGTTTTTTGTCCACTCAAACCATTTTTTTTCCCTACATTTTATCAAGAACTTCCACCAGAATCCATGACCCCATTTTTCTTTCTTACTGAGCCTTTATTTCATGCATGGATTGTCTTTTCTTATGTGATGCTAGCATACCTTCTTTAGTAGATATCCAGCCTTACTCTGGTTATCTGTAACACTGTTGTTAAGGTGATCTCTTACTGTTGTAATCACTGTACTACTTCACTGCACTTCCTTATCAAGTTTAAGTTGCTTTGATCTTTGTACTGGGACTGGTATTTGGTGCATCGTATATATGACTTACAATTTGGTCCTGCAAATCACCATGAGAAGATGGGATACCAGGAGAGGGATTCATCTCTTCAGCCGTTCCTTCTCTCTGTATCTGATACAGAAATAACAGGTTTCACACTAAAAGTATCTACTACGCAAAGAAATTCTCTTTGCAGTTAAATTTTCCTCCCAGATTTTAGCAGGGCTTATAGCCATATAGCCATAGCTTCCAACAGCCATTGGAAAGTGAGTCGGGTTTTGATTGTTTTTGTGGTTTTTTTTCCTTCTGTTTGTGTTTTTTCTTATTAATATTAATTAATTAGCTAATTAATGCCCTTAGCCTCTAAATCCTAGTATTCTAAGAACGAAATTTTTGCTTCCTTCACAACACCTCTACCCTCCCTGTTGGAAGAATTGCTAGTCACCAAGACAACTTACACAAGGGTTTTTTTCAATTACTTTGATTTCCTTAAAAAGCAGATTCTTTTAGGATCAGTAATGCAAACACTCAGTATTCAAGCTGTTCTCCCTCACTCTTCCCCCATTCTGTTTTTGCTTTTACATCTCTCTTGATTTAAACCTGTGGACAAAGATCTCACAGGTTCCTTTGTCTCCTCCTGAGTCTAGTTATGGGAGTGAAGGTATTTCTTTTCATCTGCTGGTGTAGACGGCTATTTGCCAAAATTTCCTCTAGACACCAATGATAACCCTTTCTTTACTGAAGGGAAAATCAAAGACTATTATGCAACTAGTTAGCTTGGTCTTTTATTATGTGAACTATCCACTTATTGCTACTTATTCAAAATTTTTGTATTGCATGATCTGACATGCAATGTGATAATGCAGAGAGGTTCATCTTTTTACCTAAAAAGCCTTGTAAAATGCTTACCCTGATTCCTTCGTGGGAAATAATAAATATTGTCAAAAAAGATGACATGGAAAAATACAGTAACCGATTTTCTTTTAAAAACACATTCCTGATTTCTCTATTGTACATCTTAAACCTTCTATGTGGTTTTAATTATGCCTGGTGATGCAATATTCTGTAGTCCACAGAAGCACTGTAATATATATTTCTACAGTTATGCTGGCTCACTGAGGGAAGATGACCCATTTAAGAAAAAAAAAACAAATGAAAATTAAAAAGATAAAAGGTTTTGAGCAAATCTTTCCAGTGAAACATTTTGTAGCACTTTTACTTCATGATTAATGTCAAGTTTAGGAGTGTTTATGTTAATGTACGCTAAATGAAACTCAGAAAATATGTCTAGATTATATGCATAAATGGCTTCTAGTACAGGTCTTCAGGTAAAGCAATTTAGATATCACTTAGTTCACTTATTCAAACTGAAGGGAGAATTTGAAAAAAATTTCCTGAAGCTTTTTTGCTTTCTACACCACTTTGTATATTTTGACTCTCCTTTTGGTGGCCTATTTATTAATTTGGAGTTTAAAAACTGAGGAAAAAGGGGTTTATTGTACATCTGTCCCGTATCTTAGACCTAAAGTCTCACAGAAGGACATTTATGCCTCTGTGCTACCCCATGAAAACAAAACCTGTTATAGAGGCTCTGATTTCAACTTTAAGGACAAACCTAGCAAAGGGTCATCCAAAACCATACTTCACTACATAAATATGTGTCTGTGTATGTGATCATATGTGCACACATACAACTCTTCATATTTGTCTTCCATGTGGCAATGAAAGATGAGCACACAAAGCTCTGTTGTATTGGCAAAGGGCTGCTGAAATATTACTGTATGACCCTGCATGGTTGGTGTCAGGCATAACAGAGGCACTTTCTATAGAGAGATCAGAGACCATGCCTGCCACTGCACAGCAAAGATAGCTGGAAAGTTACTTAATATACAATTCTCCACACCAGTTTGTAGATCAGTGACCTAAAAGATTGCAGTACTGAGAGAGCTGTTATGGGCTGTTGTGCACTAAATCTAGCTGAAAAATTCATGACATTCTCAATTACATAAATAAGCGTGTTCTTACATTAAGTGGCTTTTAACAAGATGAAACTGTTCTTATGTTTTTTAAAGTGGAAAAATCAATTCTTCTATATTAAGACAATAATTTGAAAAGTTATAATGTATTTTAATGTTATTTGAGCTGAAGAATTATCTTGCAATGGGGCATTTTTTCTTCTTTTTGCTTTGAAAAGATGCTTCTTTTTAGTTTAATTATTTTAATGTTTTCCATTATCAAATGACTTCTTAATAAACAACATTTTCTGAGTTGGAGTGATTTTGAGTTAATCTGAAAGGGCTTTAGAATTTTAATTTGACTTCTAAGTCATGCTTATGATCTCAAGAAACATTTGGTGGACTTGGCAGTGTTAGGTTCACAGCTGGGCTTGATGATCTTAAGGGTCCTTTCTAACCTAAATGATTCTAGGATTCTAATAAATCCTTTTCTTTATTTTTTTTTTTTTTTAAATTAAGAAATCAAATATTTCCCTAGTTGGAAAATGGTTTTATTTTCCTATTAATTTTATTTTTAACTGAAAAATCAAAATCCCCAAACTTTTTCATAAGGTGATTATGTAACTTAAAAAACAATGAAAAAAATATAAAATAAGGAATAATAGCTTGCTGCTTTGAGGATTTGAAATACAGACAGTGCAGGTGTCCATTTTCTCCTATGAACGATAGAGGGCAAGTAGCAGTCTTATCAAGTTTAATTTTGAAAGAGATTTCACAGCACTAGAATGCTCCTAAAATAAATGTACTGTAGAGCATGAAAAGTTCATGATCAGCAATAGCTGGGTTCCCCAAATAGACTCATTTTTCCATGACATGATACCTCTTGCTGAACAAAGACTGCAGAGAGATTAAGTGACTTCTGTATATATGGAGGCTGAATACTGTTTGATGAGTTAACACAAGTTAACTTTTTCTCCTTCCGATTCCTTTTATAAGGAATGATGTTCCATTACAATAAAAAGATTTTCTGATGTATCTGAAGTCAGGTTCCATCACTTTGGTATTGCAGTGTCTGTGAAAGGATAGTCTTTTCCTTTTCCAGGCACACACAGCAAGTACATGCACAGATAGGTTAAATAGACTGTACTTTCTAAATACATGCTTGTAGAGGGAAATGAAAGAAAACGGCATGGGAGGCAGGCCTAAGAATTCAAAGCAAAAATCCTCTGTACTGCAATGAGCTGGGATTTGACAAGCTAGCAGTTTAAGAGAATTCGCTGTAGTAGAATATGTAGCCGATTACAACATCGCAGTCATGTATTTTCTTTCATGAAGCAAAGGACCAACTCACTGAAATGCTCCAAAGAAATATATTTGCTCCTAGGGATCTGTTCAACATCCATAAATATTTAAAGGCTAGGTGCCAAGGGGATGGGACCAGTCTTTTTTCAGTGGTGCTCAGTGACAGGGCAAGAAGTAACAGGGAAAAACTTGAGCACAGGAATTTCCATCTAAACATGAGGAGAAACTTCTTTACTTTGAGGGTGGCAGAACACTGGAAACAGGCTGCCCAGAGAGGTGGTGGAGTCTCCTTCTCTGGAGACATTCCAAACCCGCCTGGACAAGTTCCTGTGCGATCTGCTCTCGGTGGACTTTTTTTGGCAGGGTAGTTGGACTAGATGATCTCCAGAGGTGCCTTCTGACCCCATATCATTCTGTGATTCTTTATTTCTTGCCATGTATTGTTGAAATGTCTGAGCATCTGATGGTGTGTTCTTACAGTATTGGACAGACGCACAAATTCAAGTCCTGAACTATTATAGCCGTGTCAGCACAGTCCTGAAAAACCTAAGCTCAGTAGCCCTGGTCTGGTTCTTCACAGACACTCACATTGATCCAACTCATTTTGCATTTCCACCAAAGCTGCTTCCAGGCAGACTGCCTTGCATAGCTGTACCATGCTTATAAACATTTCTCGTTTCATTTGTAGAGAGGTGGTGGTATATAGTGGTGCATAAGATTGAAATTGCTATTCACAGACTGAAAATATTTTACTTAAGCTTAGAATTATTTGTATCTACAGTGCTAATGGAAAATAATTCATATATATGTTTGGGGCAAGCCTCTGATTCTAGATTTGTTCACAGAGACCGGCTGAGTATCTCTGCACATGCAGAGTCAGAACACCCTAGAGTGCAACATAACATTGGCCTTCTGTGTTTTCCACTCTTCTGTGGCTTAGGTGCTGCTATTGCAGCAGTCTCAGAGAAAAAAGATTGAAAAATGCAGTTTCATTCTGTGTTCTTCTGGGAGGAAAACTGTACATTCCAGTCCCTTCCACACACAGAGCAATGAAAGATGATATTGACAAACAGGAACTGTGCTTGAGATCGAAAGTACTATCCAGAAGGCAGAAATAGCTTCACATAGACAGAAAAATAGTAAGTCTCCTAGCACTAAAGCGAACATTGATCATAAGTGACTTCTATTGATTCCCTTCTGATGCTGGGAAGTCCACAAGCTCACAGCACTGAAATAAATATGTATTTTACTGCAAGTGATTCCTTCTTCATGTGGCTTAAATGGTGATTTGCATTCAGGGAAGCTTTGAATGCTTCTACCAGTCATCCCTCTGCCCAGTGCCTATGCATTGTAGATCTTTCTGCCCTTTGCCTGAGTGACTTCAGCCTTTTCTTGGCTTCCTTGATATGCAGGGTCCTAGCACATCTGAACTGCAGAGGAAGATGGGGATTAACTCCCTGAGTTCACAGATAAAATTAGCTTGAATAGTCACAACTTGCATGATGTCTTATGTCTTTCTGGGTCTTCAGCTACTTGGACCTAGTGAAAGGTGAAGTAACTAGATGAATATTGGAGAATACCATATCACCAAAAAAACTAAGGATGACAGAATTCCTCAGTCTAATCTGTGATAGAGAAGGAGTCTGTGAAAGGGGAAAGATTACAGTCCTAGGTAAAAGAAAAGTAATTTCTTTTTTGATGTGGAATCTGGCAGCAGATGTCAGACCCACCTTTGCCTTGTTATGGTGCTTCAACTACCTACATGAATGAAAGTTCCATCTTGCAGTTACTGTTCAAATCTCTGCGACTCTCTCAGCTGAGGTCACTGTGATAAAGGTGTAAAGAGAGAGAAGTGCAGAATCGAAACAGGATTCCACTGTGAATTAAGGTCCAGTATGTGAAGAAAGACCTTGCTCTACCCTCCTAGAAATAACGGAGTAGCAGTAATGTGTCTGTGTCTCTGATATTCCCTTATGAGTTATTCCACTGGGCACTAAGAATAGTTCAACGCTGTTATTTCAAAATAAAGTCGTAGCTATTTATCTATGACTACAGGAATGACCCTGAGCAAGAAGAAGCATTTTCATTACATGTCCACCCCCAGGAGGTTTTCCAGCCTCCCCCAGTTGTTAAAAATAAATGAGAACTCTGCTGGGTCTCAAAAGACCTTTCTAGAAACAGGAAAGTGTGCTCTGGGTACAGACCCATTTGGAAAGGGAAATTGAGGAGTGGCACTGTGTGATGAAAAGTACTAGGATGAGATTTTATTTCTGTTGTTAGCCTGAATAACTAGTGCAATCAAACTCTCAAGAAGTAGCTGTACTTATCTGAAAAACAGATCGGTACACATACACATGAACTAAAAGTAGTTAGGTTTTATTTTTTCTTTGTGTAAAAATAACCAATGCCTTTGAGGGTGGTAGAGTGATACAGATTTACCCCTGCTGACAATGTGCCCTCATGTGAATAGACTCTTTGGCATGCCATGGGTATGTGTAAATTGAAGGACCCAGGAGCACTTTTCTGTTCTCAGAATACATACACATGCTTGTTGTTTCCGGCTTGCATGTCAGGATCAGACTTGTGTATGTACACATACTCTTTCCTTCAGGAGAAAGGCAGGCAGGGAGCATGGGTCATGCTAAAAGATGGAGGTTTTTTCATGTTCAGAAGGGTGTCTAGGCCGAATAAATAAGAGTCCAGGATACTGGGTAACAGAGTGGAACATACCTTATTATAAATGGTATGATCTCCACTTGCAAATTCTTTGGAGCTGAGAATTTACTTGAAAAATTATTTTTGTACAAATAAATCTACAATACAATATGATAATGAACCATCCCTTCCCACCATCACCTCCAAAAAACCCACAAACCCCACATGTGTTTTTTTGCAGAGATTGGTTGATTGTGGGAATATGAAAAGAAAACCTTGTTGAGTTCCTGAGATAGATGTCATAATAGGTAGGCATCTGTCTTCAAGTTAAACCTCTGTATTCTCTATTAAAGATATCCTATCCAGCACATAGCTCAGTGGCTACACAACATCATCATCCTAGAAAGTAGATAAGCCATTTGTGCTGGCAATGCTCTCACAGCAGGGGAAACAGCAAGGGTATGTTATTTTAGAACAACTGGCACAGCATGGCCTTCAGCAATAGGGAGAGCGCAGGCTTTGCTGCTCTAGGTCACTACTCCCAATGTGTCACAACAGATGTTTTGTTACTTAGCAGCTTAAAAAAAATGGTAAAAGGACAATTGTTGTAAGAATTGCCTTCTCTAGCTTTGAAAGAGAACCAGTTTTATAAAAGGGAGCCTGAAATCTTGCAACAAGGCAAAACAGCTGCCACCTTGAAGAACTAACAAATCAAGTCAAATGTGCTCTACATCCTTACTGGTATTAATATGACTGCTGAGGAAACACATGTACAACAGCCATGGAACTAAATTTGGTAATTCATTCAGCAGAAATGCTTCATTTTTTGTCAGGGTGGGGGATTTGGGACTGGTGGAATGACGAAGAAGCTGATAGAAGACAGGTGTGTTGACAGAAGGGCCCTGTATCAGCCTATTTGAAATGTTATTTCTGCATTTTGGAGGAGAGAATCCTCAAACAGCTTCAGTGCACGTGGGTAATTTACAAATAAATGAAGCTTAGATCATCAAGCCAAAGAACAGAACTAATACTCAGAGTCTTCAAAGAAGTCATACAGTATAATTAGAAAAATAAAAGCATTAGATCCCTTCAAACTTCTCAACTGGGTGCACCAAATAGGTTTAAATAGACAACTCTTTGTGAGTAAACAGTCAAATAAGACATATGGGTAGATTAAAAGTGTTCATTACTGGTGAAGGCAGAATTAGAAATACATCATTAACTGATTATAATTAATACAACACAATATTTGGGTCAAAAAGAGCCACTAAAGTTTTTTTACTTTTCTACTTATTCCAAATAATGTAGATATATTCACTGCAATGAGTACAGAAGATGTTTTGACTTTGTATACATTACTTTAGTTTTCTAATCAGTGTAACTAATGACAGATTTTGGTATAACTCTACACAGGAGAAAAATGAAAAAAATTCTTATGCTGTTTTATCCTGTTCCACTTAGTTTATTCGGAAGCATTTTGGGGGGCATCAGACATAGCAAGCTCTTTTTTCAAACTTTATAATCTTCTGCCATAACAGAGAAAAATTGGATTCTCTTAGATCTTGTGTTCTTCATTGACTATGTTCAATACATTTTAGTTGCAAGTGGAGTAAGTAGAATCTTTGCAAAGTTGTTCCTGTGTACATCTGCACAAAAGCAAATAAAGAGATGGGTTATTTGGAAGAAGCCATTGAAGCTGTTCTTACAGTCTGTGTGCTGCTGAAACAGTGTGCACAGGGCTGAGTTCAGAGGAAGGAGTTGTAATCTTAAAACTTTCTGTTTAAAGTAAAAAGAATTATTAGAGCATCTAATCTGAACACCTGCATGAGAAAAGCCCTAGAATTTCGAGTTATTTCTTAAGTCAATAATTTATTAAGGGGAATAGGTGAGGCTCATTCACATGAGTAGGTATATGTATAATGAATCCAGTGAAGATCTTTGTGCATTGAATTATTTGGGGGAAGAAGTTTTGGAGCTCTTTTTCCACAAATCACAGAATCACAGAATGGTAGAGGCTGGAAGGAACTTTTAGAGGTCATCTAGTCCAACCCCACACCAAAGCAGGTTCACCTAGAGCAGGTTGGACAGGAACATGTCCAGGTGCATTTTGAATATCTCCAGAGAAGGAGACCACAATTTCCTCAAGCAGCCTGTTCCAGTGCTTTATCACCCTCAAAGCAAAGGAGTTTTTCCTCATGTTGAGATGGAATTTCCTGTGTATTATGGATTTTTTTCCTGTCATATTATTAGAATGCCTCACCAGGACAGAGTACAGGGGGAGGATGACCTTACCTCCATCTGTTGGCCACGCTTTTTTTAATGCACCCCAGAAGACCATTGTCCTTCTTGGCCACAAGGGCACAGAGCTGGCTCATGGCCAACTTGTTGTCCACCAGGACTCCCAGTTCCCCTCTGCGGGGCTGCTTTCCAGCAGGTCAACCCCTAACCTGTACCAGTGCACTGCATCCCACTGAGAGCTGCTACCTGTTCACAAGGGAGCCACTGTTGATGCATGCTAAAGATTTGGTAGTTCTATTTTGGCGATCCGCTCTCTGCAATTCACAAGATACTGTGGTTGCTGAAAACCACTTTCAGCTTTTACCAACATTATGGAAACCAATTCACATAGTTTTACCTTATTACTTAAATGTAGATGGTGTCTTTTCTACTTGACCAATGGAAATTTTAAAAACAGGAGTAAAATAATTAGCCAATAGTAGATGACAAAATGAAGTGCTCAAAGATAACTGTTTCATGGGTGGTTTCAATGCATCTTTTCATTTTCACACTTGTTGCCTAGAAACCATAACGTCAAGTACATTATTATTGCTTATATGAATACATCTGCTAGTCCTAATTCTTGAACAACTTCTTCATGCTTGCCATGCTAGAAGCATCCTGAAAATCATTAAATGGTTCATATAATGCAATGTGACATCTACATGGCACAGAACAGTTTCAACACCTGTTCCAAAACAGATTAGCTGATGGTTGTTACCCTGTACTGGGCTGGCTGGAATAGAGTTAACTTTTTCCATAGCAACCTGTAAGGTGCTATGTTGTGGATTTGGATATCAAACAGTGCTGATAACACACCAATGTTTTGGTTAGTGCTGAGCAGTGCTTGCAGAGCATCAAAGCTTTCTCTTCTTCCCACTTTGTCCCCCCACCCCAGCAAGTGTTGTGTGGGTATACAAGACATTGGGATGTGACACAGCTGAGACAGCTGACCCCAAAGGGATATTTCATACTATATGATGTTGTGATCAACAATAAAAACTGGGGTAGAAAAAGAAGAGAAGTGGGAGAGGATTGGGTTTGAAGGTGGTGGCTGATCAATCACTGATTGATCTTTGGCCTGTGGGAGGTGGTGAGCTATTTTGTTTGCTTTGCTTGTTTTTTTTGCTTTTGTTGTTTTTTCTCTCTCTTCCTTTTGCCTATTAAATTGTCTGCTCAGCCGGGTAGTTTTCTTGCTTTTAGTCTTCATACTTTCTTCCCCCATCTCCTGGGGATGAGAGTGACAGAGCAGCTGTGTAGGTAGTCGCTGACGGTGGTAAACCTACCACACACGCATAACATGAAAAAAAAAATTGCTGGCGGTGTGTGTGTACCAGAGAAAGGAAGGAGGAATGGAATCCTATCTTTCTGATGTAAAACAAGAAAGCAAGATTTCTAGTTCTGGAGGTAGTGAAAGATACAAAAATTGGTGCAAAAGAACATTCTGTCTTTTGTTTGCAAGAAAAATATATGTTCAGTGCATTGCTGATCCCTTTGATCCCTATGTCTCTTGAAAGTCTCTTTTGTATTATACATTTAAAAATCTATAATATAGCATATAAAAAAATCTATAAATACCATATTATTAGAATTCCCTTAGAATCTGACAGGGCTAAACAATCGTAGCCCTAAAGTAAACAAAGTATGAATGTGTTCACCTTGCTGTATCTTTTTTCTTCTAGTGAATTCATATTACTAATAGATGCTTTTCTTTCTTTCTTTCTTCCTTTCTTTCTTTCTTTTTCTTTCTTTCTTTCTTTCTTTCTTTCTTTCTTTCTTTCTTTCTTTCTTTCTTTCTTTCTTTCTTTCTTTCTTTTCTTTCTTTCTTTCTTTCTTTCTTTCTTTCTTTCTTTCTTTCTTTCTTTCTTTCTTTCTTTCTTTCTTTCTTTCTTTCTTTCTTTCTTTCTTTTCCTTCCTTTATTTTAATCTACTGAGGGTAAGCACATTCTCATATACATCTTGATAAAAACCTGTCATAGTTTAGCCCCAGTCAGCAACTAAGTAAGCACCACACAGCTTCCCACTCGCTCCCCCCTGGTTGGGATGGAGGAAAGAATCAGAACAGTAAAAGTGGGAAAACTCATGGGTTGAGGTATAGGCAGTTTAATAAGTAAAGAAAAAGCCATGCACACAAGCAAAGCAAACCAAGGAATTAATTAATGTAATGGTTACTTGGGAAGACAAATGCCCTAACTCTGAAGGCCCCCCCCTTCCTTCCTCTTCTCCCAGCTTTGTATATTGAGCATGACATCATATGGTATGGGATATCCCTTTGGTCAGTTGGGATCAGCTGTCTTGGCTGTGTCTCCTCCCAACTTTTTGTGCACCCCCATCCTACATGCTGGTGGGAAGGTGAGAGGAGCAGAAAAGGCCTTGACTCTGTGTTAAGCACTGCTCAGCAATAGATAAAATATCCCTGTATTATCTATGCTGTTTTCAGCACAAACTCAAATCATAGCCCCATGCTAGCTACTGTGAATAAAGTTAACTCTACCTTAGCCAAAACCAGCACAAAACTATATAGTCTTAATTTGAAATCTTTAGTATATGTTCTTACATGAAATGATGTGGCTTTGAGCACAACGATCACAATGCTTTTATTGTCAAAGAGAAATTATTTACAGAGCATTTAAAAGACTCAAAAGCAGAGAGGTAACCCAGAGTTGAATTACCGGGAGTCAGATTATTACATGCTTACTCCCTTTGTTTCCTTACTCTATTAATGAAATGCTACTCAGTATGAAAAAGGTATCAGAGCATCTAGCATCTGGCTATACAATTATTTTTTGTTAAATTGTAATCATAGTTCTTGCTCTGTTTCAAAATACAGTAAAATCTGAACACTGGACTTTAAAGAATAATTTATTTTATTTCTTGCTTGATTTAAATTAGAATTATATTATGCCCTAGGCTACTATAAAATTGAAATATAACTTCCCTCCTTACTTCCCCCCGAAGCCCTCTTATTGCATAGTTTGTTAAAGAATATACTGACAAACAGCAAACTTTACTTTTCCCTGGTCCCCCTAGGCAAATTCATGTCAGTGCAGTCCTTGAAGAGGGATAGTATTTGGTGGTGCATGGTGTTACACTGCCCTTCTTTAGGGGGGAAATGGCTGCTGTCAGGATGCCTGCAGGATCTCAGCAAGAGATGCTGCCTTGTGCTGAGGCAAGATACAGACAGTCAGCTGTCCCTGCTGAGTTTCTCCAAGCACAGCAAAGCAGGCTGACTCTTGCAAATGCAGAAGACCCCTGGCAGACACAAGCTCAACCGACACCAGGACACCCTGCCTTTCCCAGCAGAAATATCACAGTCTTGATGCTGCACTTCTTTCCCATTATCCTATGTGAAATACAGCTTTGCCCATATGCCTTTCCCCCAACTGATGTACTATAGCAGCTGTAGTTATGCATGCATTTCTTTTCCCCTTTCACTCATCCCAGCACACACCTTTCACTGTGCAATGAATAAATAACACTTGAAAGACTGATAGCAGACTAATTAATTGTAAATGTTAGAGCTTGATTTTGAAAATGCATCACTTTCAGTTTAGTTGCTAAATCTTCTTTCACAAACAAAAACGTTACAGAATGAGACTATTAAGTTTATGTTCAGCTGGTTCTAGCTATCATATTTTCTGGCACACAAAAAAGCAAAGATTTCACTTGTCATAACCATCAATAAAAAATGCTTTTATTTTAATTAATCCTTTTGCATCTTGTCTGGATCTACATCATTATTTTCTGGGATATGTGATCATTAAATACATCTGAACTGAAATTCAATGATGGTTCTCCAGAACAGATTTTTAAATTTGACTGAATATTGTGTTTTCCCAAGGAATAGAAATATCAAAATATATGCCTGTGGCAATATGCTGGTGTACCAGTACTACTTATATCAATCTTTGCTTGAAGAATATTAAGACTCATGTGAGAAGAAAGCCGTAAGAAATAGTATGCAATAGCCAAGCTGTTTTGTATGGTGTTTCATTGCACATGTATTAGCATATTTTATAAGTATCAAAACCAAGACCAGTGCAGCATAAAGCTATACATCTTCCAAAGGGAAAAGTATGCATAAAACTATATATTTATCAAAGTGTAAAGTGAGGTGATAGCACCGTTACTTCATCAGGGAATTATTCATTGGAAAATCGTATTTGTGCTGTATTTCACATAATCAGGCAATGCCTACTGGTTTGCCTGTGTCTGAGAGCCCTTCAAATTCATCTAGACAAGAGCATTATGTTCTCCAATGGTGTTTCACAATATACGTTTTCCTTGATTGTGACTTGAAATAATTGAAGACAATTAAGTAACATAATCACTTCTATTAATGTGATGTGAATTAGATCTTTGACAAGGTAGAAAATGTAATGATGCTAGATATATCAAGAAGGTGAGAGTAAAATGCAACACAAATTGACAGAAATTTAAAAAAAAAAAAAGTTTATCCACTGTGATCAAAACCTGTAATGCAAACATGCCCACCTGTTGTCAAAAACCCCCACACTTTAACCACTAGCACCTTAGAGCTATATTATTCCAAGTTACTTTACTTATATTCACAGAATTATCCTACTTATATTATGGACATGGGTATTTCCACTGATCCCAATGGGAGGCTCTCCTGAGCATGACAAATCACACAGCTCTACTTACTGATTACAATTTTTAATTAACTAGATTTTCATAATTTATTTTTTATAAATTAGTTACATTAATGAGATTTTAAAATTCTGAAGGATGTACACAGTCTTAAATTAGACATTAATGGCAATTAAGGATTATATGTTAGAAACAGCAAAATTCATACAGTTCTAACAAAGGGTATGAAACTAGTGATAACAAATTAAAATGATAAATCAAATTAGTATTATTTCATGGTGAAACATCTTATCTATACTAATTTCTTCTCTGGAAGGTGATTTTATTATCAACACAGAACATTAACTCTTAATAAAGACCTTATTAATCTGCTGATCAGGATTTATTTTGATCAAAATATGGTACAATATGTGGTATAATCACAGATATTTCTAAACAAAGAAATTTTGACAGATTTATTAAGGAAATAGAAAGTGAAAGTTTCCATCTAGGTCACGATAACTCATAGAAAAAATATGTTTTTCAAAAAGGAGAGTCATTGTAAATCCCTACCATGTCAAAGACAACGACAGTGGCTGAGTTCAGGTTTTCAGACATGCTTTAAAAGCAATGTGAGAAGTAACAGGCAACTGCATTGTGTGTTTTCTCCTATATTTTTCATATTATTATCTTTTACCCAACCTTGGACCTTCTTCCTCAGTTTTAATGTGAATTCCACCTACTTTCCCTTCCTCTTCCCATATACGAAGGGGGAAAAGATTCACCGATTCTGCTATTTTTTTTCCCTAGTTCTTAGTAATGACTCATCTGGACAAACAAACATAAATGTTTAGGAACAAAGTCAGATCAGTCAAAGCACCAGGGAAATAAAGCAAACAAGATATCAAAGACAGAATAAGCCACATGAACATTTCTCCTCAAGCTGTCAGAAGTAAATGTCAGCTATGAAGTCTCTTAAAAACTTGAAAGCTCCCATTGTAACTTTACATTGTTAAGGCCTTGCATGGTATATATGTTGAAGCGAAATATATTATCTGGGTGATGAGCTTTGTCATGCAGGGCTCACTTGGATATTCCACTTCCTAAGTGGAACATCTGTGTGGAAAAAAAAAGAGTTTGGGAAACCCTGGTTCAGAAGACAGTTAAGAAAGCTGAATAAATTGTTCAAAATAAATACGATACAATTCAAAAAGGGAAATATGCAAAATCTTATGCTTGACTTAATTAAGTCGAAGGATGTGGTGACTAGGCAGCAGTTTTGCTGAAAAGTGGCTCAAATACTGTGGATGTGAGACACTGTGGGAGTCCCTGAAAGCTGTGGGATGCATCCTTTTCCTTGATGATGCCTTAGCAGCAGTATTATTTCCAGTTTTGTGTACCTTCACATAAGAAATATAAGGAACAGTGAAGGACAAATCATTAGTAAATTACTTGTGAGAAAAAGTGAAAGCACCGTTTTTTAAAATGAAGATCATTAAAGACTTAGATATTCTGCATAAAAGAACAGGGTAATAACCTGTTATCTTGGTTCACTGGGAATGAGCAAGGAAGTCAGGAATGCAATGCTGAGCAGAAGATATCAATATTTTTACTGTAAAGTACTAAAATAGCTTACAAGGTTTTTCAACTGTAGAGGGTTACTTAAAAACAGCTACACAAACAACTGTTAGAAATGTATCAGCTGTAGTTTGCCTTGCCTGGGGATAGGTGCAGGGATTAGATCAAGTTTTGCCATTGCTACTGGCTCTGTTTTTTATGATCTCTAAGTGAAGCCCAAGGACAAATGAATTAATGAAGAAACTAAATGTAGGTCAGATGTTGGGTTTTTTTTTTCCTTCAGTCTGGAAGTTTAGGTACCTGGACGTTTTGGAAATTAAATCCTCAAAGTCCTTTAGTAATACCTGGAGAGAAATAGTAAAAGAAACCATTAGTGTAGCTGTACTTAGGAGATGCAGTAACTGTGCAAGAAAGAAATAAAGAAAGCCCACCCTTAGGAAGCTCAGTTACCCATGAAAAGAGATCTGCCAGTCTCTAAGTACTCTTCTGCAAGAGGAGTCTGAGGCTCTTATGAAGATAATCATCTGAAGATATGAATGTAACTCACGTACGTGAAAGTGTATTAGCCTCCAGTATGGACATGGTCATTCATTAGTAAAATGAATCTAAATTGCATTTTGTTAAGTTTTGAGGGAGAGAAAAAAAGCATATTAACATCCAGCCTTAGCTGATTTGTCATAGCTTTCCTGGGCTTTTCTGCTTAACAAGTCTTGCATATAAAAGCAATGTTCAGCTGAGAACAGAAAGAGAGTGCCAGATACTCTGCAGAGGCAATAGGGAAAGACTGCTGTGAGGTATCTGCATTTGTTGGTTTCCATGTAAGACCATTAGGGAATAAAGAGGGAGAAGAGACAGAAGAGACAGAGAAATTTCTTATTGAAGATTTTGGTCAGATTTCTTTTTTTGACATTAGTAGGTTCAGGATTAATTACATTAAAATAAAAGCAAACAGACTATGCTAAACTCCCTCACCAAATGCAGTTGAACCATATGAATGCTTTCCTCTTTCTTTTTCTCCCCCACTCCCACAAATAATGGTATTATTAATCCAGAAATAGAAATAAAATAGAAAAAGGCAAACTTGAGGCAGTCCATCTGTTTATATGATTGACCTGAAAAAAGAAAGGAAAAAAAAAAAAAGAGAAAAGCCTGACAGAAATCAAAAGAGGAAAAAGTGAAGAAAATGAGAATTATTTTCTCCTATTATTTGTTATGGTTTTTTCCTCCCTATAAACTCCATTATCTTATACTATGTTAAAATAATTGAGAACATTCATATATGTTAACCTTGCTCCTTACATAAGGCATAGAAGCTCCCCCAAAATGTGTTACAGGCCACTAAATTTAGGATTCTGCTTTTAATTAACCTCTAATGAAGTCTAATATTATTTAGTGACTACAGAGAGTATGGGTATCTTAACCCCAAAATTAGTTTTTGTGAATAGCCTGTATGAATCATTTCAGTAGTTGTGTAACTAAATATTAACAAAACTTCTTTTCTATTAAAACACTACCAGGAAATAATTAACTAATGTTTAGGGCACCTACTTTTTGAGTTTTCAATGTCACAGTCCAAGGTATTTATTATAATCCATACTATATATGGACTGTGTACAAAGTCTTAAGTGGCAGTTTCCAACAATATATGGTCCCACTGTGATTTGTAATCCAGATGGAGGAAGGATTTTTATGTTGTCATTGCAGAATTTGTTTGTATTTTTTTAATATTTTACACAAAACCTTCTGATTCATTTTAAGTAAATTGCAATACAACCTTTTATTCTCAGAATAAATTAATTGTACTGCAGGACAAACAGGACTTGAGAAACTGAGCTTGTTAGCGGTGACCAGAGATCACTATGGTTGGGAATACTACCCTGCAGCTTCCTCTCTCTAGTTTGTATCTACAGCTGAGAGGTAGAGAGGAACACTCCTCACCAAATAAGAGCTCTGCCAGGTGTCTTCATTTTATGCTTATGTCTACTCTAATAAAATTCAGTTACATTGAGTAATTCCTATAGCACAGACCTAAAAGAGAAATAGGATAACAATATTAACTTTAATTCTTGAGAAGCTGCATGAATTTCACAGGTTTTGAAATGCAAAAGGCTGCTTTTTTTTTGAAATTTTAATTGTGTACCCCTTCTTTATTTTTTCCCTTCTACACTTCAGTGGAATAGGATTGATGTTTGGGTTTTTCAAAATCTTCTATTATTTCATTTAGTGACATCAGTTACAATAAAGAAGATGGAAATAAGAAAAGTAATCTTTGAATTTTCATTGATCTGTTTGTTTCATAGTAGAGGTTCAAAAACTTCAGAAAATTCATCTTTCAGAACATGCCACAACATTTCTAGCCGTTCACAAAGCTCTAAAGGTTCGATAACAATATGTTTGGCTGCAAACACAAGAAATGTTCTCTTTCAGCTGTCATTTTCTATAATGCATATTTACAGATCTCCAGAATGTGCAACTCTATTCTATGCTTAAGCAAACCGTGCTGCAAATTATCCAGTGAAAGACAAAGATACAGAATAGAGGTCTCTGGTCTTAGCTTTGGCTTTGCAGCCAGCACTGAGGAAAAGGCAATACACGGTTGCAAAGACCCCATAGCAAACGAGGTGTCCATCCAAGAGTCAGATTAGCCATCTGTTTCCTCAACCACTCTCCTTTTCATTGGCTGAGGGAAAGGGAACTGTGCCAGTCTTGCCTGTGCTGGGCTTAGTGTCAACTGAGATGTCCCAGCAGTCACAGGATGGGTCAGAAAAATGTTAAATGCATCCTTTGTCCACCAATCCCCTTGTGTACTGCAAAGGAGGGAATTTCTAATAAAGATTCTATATGGCACAAAAAAGTGGTCCCCTCCAAGCATTCCTGCAACAGGGTTAGCCAACTACCTTAGAAGATTTTGGAAACATTCTTTTATGTCCCTGACTTTTGATGCCTGCTTTCCAGCAAAGCTTTGGTAGGGTTTTTTTCTGCCATTCTTGGTTTCTTCTACATAGGCTTTGTGTTTGTGTAGTTGCTTTCATTTCATTGATTTTGCTATAGAACAAAACCTGTGTTTTTATTTCTGCAGACATACACACGCACATGTAAAAATCAAAACCCGTAGAAAAGTGAAATTACAAGAACTTAAATAATTAAAAGGAATCACTTTCTAGGGAAAATGTCTACCTACAGAATGAGATCACCTTCTCAATGAGAAATAGAATTATTTTTCTGTTAATCAGAAATGATGGAGAATAAATATTTGTAGGTTCATTGCTGATAGAGACAGAGAAAATGTGTAGGCAATCAACTCCTAATTCTCCAAACTGCTGTGGCAAATATTATTTATGTGGGAAGATTTGGCTCACAGTTTTGCAATGTTGGAGAAATGTTGGCATGTATACTAATACTTATTTCCATTGCTAAAGATTATAACATAAGGTAGAAATTTTGCATTTTTATTGTTATTCTTTGTAATGACAAAGGAATACGGAAAACTAAAAAGCTTTTAAAAAGGAATTTTATCAAAATTGTTATGGTTGATTTTCATATAAATTAAAACCTTATTCACACCACAGTCTCTGTGAAAGCTCGTATCTCTCTGTATAGTGTTTGGCTATTGGTGAACATGTTCATTATTTTGAGAATTATGTTTTGTCCAGAGTATTTCAACCAGCACTGTTAAATTTATGAGCTTTCTATTAAAAGATGACATTAGAAAATATGCATGAAAACCAGCAACACATTCTGAACACTTTGTAAGTGATTAAAATCAAATACTTAAAATATTGCTGATGTAGTAGCTTAAAATATACTTCCGAGGGAAGAAGGAAACTAATATATACTTCCGAGGGAAGAAGGAAGCTAAAATATGCTCCCAAGAAAGAACAAACACGAATTGTTCATACAAAAAGGACCTCACTTAAATTGCAAATATTGTATAATCTCTTCGGAGCAGAAGCATTTAAGGTAGGCTTGCCTACTACTAACCATAGTGGATCTTGGATAAAAGTTGCTTCTGAGTGCTTCTGTGACATAAATATTAAGGAAATGATAACATGATAGCTTTACATGTTAAAAAAGTAATTTTCCAAGTCAAAGTTTTGATTCTAGAAGTCATTAGCAAGTAGGATGATGCATTCCAAAAAAAAAAAAAAAAAAAAAAACCAAAAAAAATTGCCAGTAATGGACATCATACTGACTTNAAAAAAAAAAATTAGAATATTCCAAAATGATATAAAATGATATACTAATTTATATTATGTGCCCCTTCCAGACATAAATAAAAGGAATTTTGCAAAGAAAGCAAACTATTTTGACTTGTGTTTTCATTGGCATTTCATTTAATCTTGAATGACTATGTGTTAGCTAATTCAGAATTCCATGTTTTATTGAACTTGATTATTTAACTTGACCACCAAAGAGACCTGAGATGGATTCACAGCCAGCCTTTGCCCTGTTGCGGTAGGAAACAGCTACATTGTTTCCTCTGCTTATTCCACTATCTCTTCTCTGCCCCACATCTGATTCTCTGCTTGACTGCAGCTTCTTCTACCTCCACCCACCCTCCATGGCATCCATTTCCTGTTCTTGGGCCCATTAAGGATATTTTTTTTGAAGAAAGGTAGATAGGGAAAAAAAAGACCCTTAAGAGAGCTAGTTAATTAGCAGCTCCTCTGTTTGCTATAAGTAAATTAATTCAGCTATACCCATTCTTTTTTATCCAGAAGAGTGTATTGCTAGTTGGAGAATAGAATATAAAAACAAAATAGCATGTTATGTTTAAATGTGTAGATAAGATATCAACAATGTTTTGTATCGAGGCATTTTTATAATCCACCTGGAAGGTTAAGCTGTAATAATGATTTAGTTATGGTCACAGGGTTATAACTGTTGAGATAGATTTGATGTAAGTGTAAATTAGTTATTTTCCATTAATGGAACATGCTTATATGCTGACCAAGTATAATAATGGTTGGAGAATGAATGTATGTATAAGGTAGATAAAATAAGAAGTAGAAAATTATTTAAGGATTTTGTGTGTATGTGTATGCCATATTCTCTGGCTTTTATTTATTTATTGGCTAAAATGTTAAGTTAAAAACACAAATTAAAATTCTGACACCTCACTGTTTTCTGCATAGATAAAAAGATTGTACAGTGACTAATCAGAGAAATAACAATGAACAAACCAAAACAAATCCAAAATAATAAATGCTTGTAATTAATCTGACCCACAGCCCAATTTCTGGCTCCATTTTTCACTGTAGAATTTTGTTCCCATTGACTGAATGTAGAGAAGGGAGGTAATAGGAGCACAGGAAAGTTGGGAACACTGTCTTTGGATGTTATATTTAGCTTAATAATCACTAGGTTGTAGGATCAAGTTGCATAAAAAGTCCTGCACTGTTTCTATGATGGAAAGTGCTTGATTGCTGAGTGGAAATGATGCATGCACAGATTGTTTGTAGGTACTGTAATGGCAAGGGCCATGATCAGAGCCGACAGTTACACCAGAGAGTTCAAGACAAGATTCTAACCAACCCGTCATGGCCATAGACAGCCTAGGAATTTGTAAATACGCAGAAATTTTCTGATAATAGCGGATTCACTTTGTTAACCTGAAAGGAGGTTGTAGAGAGGTGGGTGTTGGCCTCTTCTCCCAAGTGAATAATGACAGGACCAGAGGAAATAGTCTGAAGCTGCAGCAGGGGAGATTTAGATTACATATTAGGAAGAATTACTTTACTGAGAGGGTGGTCAGGCACTGGAACAGCCTGCCCAGGGAGGTGGTGGAGTCACCATCCCTGGAGGTATTTAAGAAACGTGTAGACGTGGCTCTTCAGGGCTTGCTCTAGTGCCTGAGATTATTGTTTTGTGGATGAAAATAGAAATAGTAAATTCTGTTGACAATGCCAGTAGAAGGTTTCACCTCTTGGCTTTTCCCAAAACACAGTTGATGTTAGTCTTGTGCATGCAATATATTTTACTACAGTGTCTATCATTATATATCAACAAATGGTCAGTTCTGTTCTAATCACCTACACACACTGTCCACTCATCTGGTTTTGCTGTATTTCTTCTTGTTCTGCTTTTGGAAAGGTGACAAATTAGCCTAACAGTTAATGTAGACATGTTTATTATAGTGTGATTATTCACATGATTGAAGTTATTCACTTATTTATGTATTTGAAAACCTGAAACTTAAAACCACAAAAAAAGTGTCTTCATGCTCAAATGAGACTGTACAGCCTTTTTGTTCAAAGCCTACCAAGAACGAAGTTGTACCAATGGTACTGTTATGAAGGCATTTCCACTAATCTTAACTTTTTCCTTGCATCTATTTGTCGGTCTTCATCTTCTACATAGGTTGTATACATTTGTGTACAAAAACTGTCTTTTCTGTAGGCAACACAGTGGGATCCTGATCCATATCTAGGGATTCCATATGTTGTCCTTTGTTCTATATGGCACAAATAATGAGAGAAATAAAAGTCAATGTTAGACACTGCTTACCGAAAAACTTGGGCATTCACCAAGACAGAACTTTTTCAAACAAAACATGGAAATTCTTCTTCCTTCAGATGGTATATTGCTGTCTAAGGGAGAAGCAAGAATTGACCCTTGTTATGTGTTTGTTTTACAGGTATGGGTAGACTGATCACTTTAATCTTGTTGGTATCTGTCCCTGTCATACAAACTCACCTATGTGCCTTGCACACAACATGCTGCCAGTACACACGCATATACACATCATAGCTTTATACAGAGTCTGTCTGACAATATTTAATTTTATGATATAATCAGTTGGATAAGTGCCATTAATTTTTACTATAAAAAATACTGAAAATAAAAAATACTGAGAAAAAAATACTCAGATATTCTATGAAAGCTCATAGTTTTTAGCAGTAGTATGCTGAAATATACACCATATGATATACATCCAAGAACCTCGCCCATACCTTATGGTAAATGCTATATTCTTGTGCCATGTAACTGGCTATTTCACAGCGAAGCAGTGTTTCATGTTATTACCTAACTATTGAGGAAGGATATTTCAAGCTCATAGCACTTACGTGAAATACCTGCATTAAAGAAGATGGTGGATGAAACCACTCAGAATAATCATTTATGCAGGAGTTGACAGTAACTTTTGCCCTGGCTGGCACTCTCACAGTGCATCATATGACCTCTCATTCTGGGCAAAACTCCCTGTCAAAACTCTCATTGAGCTGGTAGGTGCAATTCAGTCATCCATAAAGCAATTGTAGAGGGACTAGCAGTGGTCAAGTCTCAAGTGTTCTGTGCCCTTACTTAGCTAAATGCTTATCTGCAAGTAAAGTCTAAGGGGGATTAGCAATAGTTTGTATCTTTTCCTTCACTTTGAATATTCCTTAGGACAAAGTCTGTCCCATGAAATGAATATTGCAGAGCTCAATTATCAGTAATGTTTCCACCTCCAAAGCTGTATTAACTGCTTTTGGGTTTTGAGTTGATCGCTTTCAGGTTTCATTTAAAGAAATCCAGGTGATACATGTAATCTCTTATTAATGCACTGGGAAAAACTAATTCTCAATTAGGGTTTTCCTCATGTCTGTTTTACAGATGACTGAAACCTAAATTAACTTCCTTTTCTTTGCTGATACACTTATATAGTTCAGGAATACACCTTCCATCCCAAGAAAAGTACCCGTAAGGCTTTGTTCTACAAAGAATGCATGCATTTAAAAATTAACAAAGATTTCAGTTGCCAAGAATGTGTTCTGCCTCAGTACCTTCGTCTGTTAAATATCTTTTACAGAAAAGCCTGAAAACTGAAGAAAAACATGCATGCAAAGAGCTTTGTTCTTTGGATATTAGCTGTAGAGAAATGTGAACTTGTTCAGAATAACTCAGCAAGATTTCACAAGTACAGTGTCAGAGACAATAGATGGCAGTCTTATTCCGTTGTGTTCAAAGTACTGCAGAAACATCAGTATCTCTTGCCCCTCACCCAACAAGTCACAGATATCTTTCAACAGTTTGTAGGTCAATGTACAAACATATTTGAAAAGTTCATTTTGAAGATCTTTTTCTTCTACAAGTCTGGCTTGATTTACATCCGCCCTGCTGTCCCTATAAATGGATATCAAGGTGAGGACTGACGGTATCTGGAAGTGGATGGTTTCCTCACATTTTGCTCAGGAGGACACTGCAGGATCGTTGCAGCATGAATACAGAGTATTTGGCACTGTGGATATCCAGCCTGATGAGAAAATCCGTGATCCATACATAGATAAGCACACTGCAGACCTTTCTGGATAGGTTTGCTCTGTACAGTTCATAGAATGAGAGAGAAGCCATGCATCTTGTCTCCCTTGCCCCTTGCCTGGATAACATTGGCTGTTGAGGAGGTCATACAGGAGGACATATTTGCCTGTCTTCCCTCAAGCTAAAGCACTTATGTAAACTGACCAAAATTAATTTTATTATAGGCTATAACAACTTTTTCTGCTTTCTCTCCTGAAATGCTAGCTAAAGTATGGATCCCTCAGGCATCTCTGGCTGAACAGTGATTTTCTTTTCCTGTTTGCATGCAGAGAAAGGCTAGGGTTTTCTTCACTCCTGTGAAATGATACTGAGAAATAAAATCCTGAAGGAAATTTCTTCCTTCCTCTGAACTTTTACAGGAGATAACATGATTAGAAATCTTGCATAGGCATGCTAAGGGGCTTAATTAGTTAATAAATCAAATAAATCACTGGTACTTACAAGCAGTTGCAAGCTTAATCTCCCACTGGTAGTTTGTTCTGCTATCCTC
This sequence comes from Arenaria interpres, assembly GCA_013399435.1. NCBI lineage: Eukaryota > Metazoa > Chordata > Aves > Charadriiformes > Scolopacidae > Arenaria > Arenaria interpres. The sequence goes on along the minus strand of VXAK01022697.1, from coordinate 16,823 downwards.
TGTGAGTAGAGCTGTAGAGCCACCGGTACAACTTCCTTGGGGTTTCTGCAGTGTGTCCTGCAATTTAATCCCAGAGCATTTTTGTCACTACTCAAGAATACATTGAAACACACATGCCATGTTATCATAACCAAACTCTGGAGCATGGTATAGGTCTACATGATTCTTGCCAGAAATATCTCACTATCCTCATGTATTGATGTAGCTCAGACTAGAGTCTGTGTTGTCAAGTGTTGTCATAGATGCTGGATGGATTGGGACAATACTTCTAAACCACTGACAGAGAATAAAAATTTTTATCCAAAATTCCAATATGCTTGGTTATTACTCACAGGATGTCCCTATAAAATACAGCCAAAGGACTTCTGGTGACAGAATTGCCACATAATATTACAACTTGTGTTGCTGTTGGCAAATATGGATGCTCTAGGATAATTATCAGAGGACAAATAGACACTTATACAAGGTTGTTCACAGTAGTTGCCCTTTTTAACCAGACCTGATGAAAGCTGTGTAAGAAAAGGAGAATGAATAAAAAGTGATTTGGTGCATTTCGGGATTTGATTTTATTTTCCCGTGGTACTGCAAATCAGCTTCAATTATTAGGTCCAATTTGCAGTTTCCTCTGTTTTATTATAGCAATTGATAAAGTGCTATTTGTAGACAAAACCTTAATAAGTCATTCATAAAATTAACAGAAATGAATGCCTGACAAACTGGATTTTTCTTTGGTTTTCCAAATACAGAGTTTGATCTTTCCTCTGTCTAAGCTTGTAAGGGATTCTGCACAAGGTTCCCACCCAAGATTTCAGACCCACTGTAACTTAAAGAACCTATTCTCTGAATTTAATGTGGTCACTGAAAGGAGTGCATAGCACTATGATAAATTTTTCTTTCTCGAAAACAGGTGGAAAGCCATTGAGAATGCCAAGTTCAAGCAAGCAATGATGAATGCATCGAAAAATAATTTTTTACTTTCCATTTTGACAGGCCTTATAGAGCACTTGCTACATCAAACACTTGAGCACTTTAAATTCTCTGGCACCCGAGTGCTTCAAAGTAGGTCAAGGATCATTTTGTGATGAGATTTGAGAGCACAGAAGATTTGAGTGCTGGTTATGCTCACAAAAGTGTGTGGAAAAATTTGTTTCTGTGGTTACTGGAACCATTCCAAAATGTGACATGCATAACACATACTGTGTGTGTGACTATACAGCAGTTTTGTAACTTGTTACCTAAATATTTTCTCAATGTTTCCTGCAGAACACGTTACTTTGCTGATTTCTGTTGGTGAAAAATTTTTTTTTCATTACTCTGTCATGCTTTATGTTTTATATATATAAATCAACAGCAACTTGCACTCGTTCTCATATGAGCTGGTTTGCAGACACCTGAGATTTCATTAAACTGCACACAGGAGGAGTAACTCATTCCAGAAATACAACTGGGGAGTGAGTACCAGGTTTCAAGCCTATGACAAATCAATAATTAACATGTGTCTCTCTAGATGGTGATACCTACTCTGTCATGCAGAAAACCCTGTTTGTCACAGCCTTGGCATTATATTAGGAATATATTTCTATATACTGCAGTTTTTCAGTCAGTAGATTTAACAAAAATTTCCTAACTTTCTTCCCTCTACAGTTGGGTGGTATGACACAGGCTGGACACAATTTATTTCCGTTGAAATATGTCTTTAACTTTTAATACACAAACTTTGCTTTTCATAAATGAATCAGCTTGTAGCCAAGTCTTCTGGGTAGCACTGCAGAACAGATACCAAAATCAGAGAATTTGGTATCACAGAATCACAGAATCACAGAATGATATGGGGTTGGAAGGGACCTCTGGAGATCATCTAGTCCAACCCCCCTGCCAAAGCAGGTCTACCTAGAGCAGGTTGCACAGGAACATATCCAGGAGGGTTTTGAAGGTCTCCAGAGATGGAAACTCCACCACCTCTCTGGGCAGTCTCTTCTAGTGCTCTGCCACCCTCAAAGTAAAGAAGTTCCTCCTTATGTTTTGATGGAACTTCCTATGTTCAAGTTTTCCTCATTACCTCTTGTTCCTGTCACTGGGCACCACTGAAAAGAGACAACAACAACAATAACAAACCCAAACAAAACCTCCAACATAAAGAAAAAGGAAAGAAAGGCAACAAGGAGAAGAACAAACAAACAAGAGACAACACAGGGAGAATGATCTCCAGACCATGAGAAGGATTTACGCTCAGCTACGTTGTTCCATAAAGTGCAGAATCTTCCTGCTCCCCAGAAATCATATCTCTCTCTTTTTATGTCCTTTTTGCACCTTTTTAATTTCTAGGAAAATACAGAGAGAACAGGATCTGGGTAGAGTATAGAATTATTTCTGGCCATGATGGACAATACTAATACCTTGCAAGAAAACTGTATCATAGACTATTTTCTCTAAGAACTGAACTGCTGCACAGTTCTGAATAATGGAAAAAACCACAATTGTGAAATTAACACTACTTTGTAAATAATTTACTAACAATTAAGATCTAAATTAGTCAGCTCTCTGTGTGTGCCCTGAATTGTTCAACCAACTCTCCCAGTTCACCTGCACATTTGTTATTAAGGTCTGATTAGTTTCATAAATATAATTCTGAATCAGTGAGTTTGGTTAACTGAAATATAGTAATAGAGCTGCTTGGATTTTTTCTGCAAAACATTGTTATCATAGAAAATACCAGTTACCAAAATAAAATGCAAATTTTATGTGGAAAGATATCATGTTGATGAAACATTCATATGGAAAGTCTTCTCAGGTTCAGGACAAAATTTTTATTCAACCAAAATGGAGATAGGTTGATAGGTAGGGAGGTAGGTAGGTCGGGAGGTAGGTAGGTAGATAGATAGATAGATAGATAGATAGATGAAAGAGAGAATGAGCCCTGAATGATGTAGAGTAGGGACTTTGCCTGCAAATCTCCCAGATGCCAAAGCCAGCAGTTGATTTACCACTCTGAATGGACTATTACATTCTAAGCAGAAAGCAATAATTTGATTGACTCTGTTGCATCCATCACTGAATGCTAGTGATACACTGCTTGACCATAAGCTGTAAATGACCAAAAATAAATATATAGGTGATTGGACAATTTGGAGTGGAAGAGAGGAGCTATTAGTTGTTAAAACAACCAAAACAATTAAACCACCCCTGAATGTGTTGCTAAAATCATCATATCAATACTATATTACGAATCAAATTGAAAGGCAAAAAATTCATTATTACCAATAAAAGACTTAGTTGATTCCACCCATGGACAATAAAAAATAAAGGCTAGCTATATTTATATATCTTCCAGGCAGGTTCAAAAATACAATGTCCTGCTTTTTCAAGAGTAGCAAGTTACTGTAGCTGCTGAGTATCTCCCAAGGTTGTGTGGCTTTTATAACTTTACTGGACTTTCCTACACCCTAGTCTCACCAGCAAATATTCTGTATTATGAGCTACACCTACCCTGAAATCTGGAAAAAAATACGACCTGGATGATAACATGGTCTGCAGCACTTTGTTTATGAGTATGTCCTTCCGGCAAGCTCCTGTATGTCAGCATGAAAATGGAAATAACATTTCTTTTCTGTCCTTGAGACATAGATCAAACAATATTGTCAGAAGAGAGGTTTCTCTGTCAAACATTCCTTTGATCCCACTGGAGACCTTGCTGCTGAGCTTGTGTATCCTTCGGATCAGAGAGCGTACTTCACTATGCTCTGTTAAACTTCTCTGTCTATAGGTTTTTGTGCTGCAACCATGGCATTTACTAATAACAGTGTACAAGAAGAAGGTGGGGTTGTTACCACATTATTCCAGCAGGTTTCATGTTCCTTCCCTGGTTTCTTTTGGGGGTATTCTTTTATTTGTTTTTCTCAAAGACAAAATCTGGTTGTTGGATGATTTTCAGGACCTAGTTCTATTTGTTGCTGGTAAAACCTCCCTTCTTTTTTTTTGTTTTTACTTGAATAACAAGAAGACTTGTTTTATTATTGAAAAATTAACAATCAGAACAGGGGAAATATTTCCATTCCTTTCAGTAGCAGGAACTATATACATATGTCTTGCAGCAGGTTAAGATAACCATGTACAGTGCGTTATTCACAAATATTAGCACACATTTTTATATTGATTTGACCATAGTCACACAATTTCTATTTACTTTATGCCACATCACTACTAACGTTAACAAGTGTGACAGGGAACTAATACATATCAGTGCTACTGATGCAATCAGACAGTAAGAGCAAAAGCCGAATCGGTTTTACTGCTTTTGGAGTATTGGAAAATAAGTGTTTTCAGTAAGTACATAATACTGCTGTGTGTGTATTTATGTTTCTTTTCTGAATATCATAGGTGGGTGGTCTTGGTAAGTGGTTGCATCTGGATGGTTCATAGGCTGTGCTGTGTCCTAGGATCCTGATGATCCCAATTGGGAAATGGCAGAGAGTATGATCCTCCCTCCCAGGACTGTTGCTCTCATATTGCAGATATCTATGCTGGTGAGTGGGAGCTGGGGAGAAGGTCTGCAGGGGAGGAAGGAGGTAGAGACTATTGGCAGATTTTTCCTTGATGTGAAAATAGGATGCAGTCATATGATGAGCCTGAGCCATGGGAGCTTGGTGATCCACAGTCTAGCCATCACCTTTGGACTGATGCCCCTGAAAGTTGTAAAAGGCACACTTTTCCTACTCAAGAGTGACAAAATTTTTCCAGTAGCCTTATGGCTTCCAAAGATTCACAATACTTGTTGCAATTGGGAAAGGATATAACTGCATTTCCCCAGAGTAACGAGCAGCTGAAATACCTTTTGAGATATTTGCCACTTTCAGGATTTTAGATTCCTAAGAGAGAATTTTGAAAGTCTGGAAAGCAGACATAATGCAACTACTTGAATCATAGTAGTCTTTTCAATGACATCTGCCCAACTCTAGCTGTCAGATATTTTAATGAAATAACAAAGCAGTAAGAACAAAGAACATTTCTTTGTCTTGTAACAGTGACAAAACAAAAATCTGCTTTCATTTGTAACCCAGATCATGTTTTTTGTCTTGGACCAGAGCTGACAACCGATATTAGATTCAGCTGCAATGCAGATGTATCTGTAGAGTAACTCCAAGGACGTTTATAGCTTTTTTCTAACATGCAAGGATTTCTCTAGTAACAACATTTTCTGGCCGTGTAGCTCAGACTGGGTAGCCCTGCTGAATATGGCTGGAGGCTTGTTCCTCACTGGTGGATGGTGCAAGAACACTGGCTGATAATGTTGTACTCTGATAGTAATACTTTCGTGTATTATCCCTTGCAATATTATAGTTCTCTTTTTGGCAAAGAACAATATATATTCTTGGGGATTATTTTTCTTCTCAATGAAGGAGAAGGAATCCACTGTCGTCTCAGTTTACTTGCTTTTTTAAAATATTTTTGTAGAAGGAAAATGAAGGAAGAGAGAAGAGTGGGATACGGTCTGCTTTGTTTCACAGACATAGAAAAATTCCATTTTACTTAAGCAGTTCATGTTCAGTCTGTTCCCATTGAAACTATGTAACTGTGTTAATGTGATCTCATAAGTAACTTATTTTTTAAAGAAAAAAATAAATCAACTTATCTAATTTACTTTTTTTTAATCTTCTTGTCACATTTTTTGCCCAATGGTTCTGGCATTGGGCTTATGAAACTAAATATGCTATTTCAAACTCTTTTCCAAAACAAGATAACTTCATTTTTCCTCCTCAGTTATTGGGGTGAGACATTATTTGCTGCAGCATGGCTCATCAATTTATTGAATATTTACTTTTTTAATTGTTCTATATAAAATTTGAACAAAACTGTGTTAACCAGCATTGCTGGAAGGGCCTCTGGATCTGATCTAGTATATTACATGCTACTCTTCTCTGAAAATATCTGTAGTCCTTTTGAAGGAAATTGCCTACCAGAGTGCTTGGATTTATTTGCAGTAATGCTTTCCGTGAAACTGTGGATTTGGTCAGTGTTTCTAGTTATTGCTTTTGACCACCCTATACAAGCAATGACTTGTGGAGAATGTTACTTTCTGTGTCTAGTGTCACTAAGAGGTTGCTGATAGAGACTCTGAACTCTTTTTGGAGATCAGCATGGCAGCCTATATTTTTGTGCTATACCATCCTGAAATTTACATTTTTAACCGTCTTTGCCATCAGAATTAACTGCTACTGCTAACATGCATCTGAACTTCTCAACTTGAGCCAGCTCAAGCCATTGCCAAAATAAATAGCAGACTTTTATAGGAAGAAATCTGTGTCCTTTACATGTGCCAGACAAGAATGAGTCTGCACAAGCAAACTCATGCCTGCTTCCTGCGTAGGCAGCCCCCATGAGGTGGCTAGCAGTGTAGGAGACCAGCGTCAGCACCATGGGTGCAAGCTGGCACAGGAAGACATTATGGATAGACAATGACAAGGAAGGATTTGAGCAACTAGGGTTGCCAGGAAAAGATATCAACTGAAAAGTGTGAATCGTGGGGGAAGAAACAAAAGGAGGTCTTCAGAGGGAGGAGTGATGTGTGAGAGAGAAAAAAAGTAAATCTTAATTCAAAGCCTCCAAGAAACTCTCATCTCTCTCCAAAATTTTCTGTTCTCCCAGACTAGACACTGTCCTAGCTATTATAGCCCCCCCGCCACACTCCAGTAGAAATCTCATGTGGTGTGTTGACCCTGGCTGGATGCCAGGTGCCCACAAAAACCTCTCTATCACTCTCTTCCTCAGCTGGACAGGGGGAGAGAAAATATGACAAAAGGCTTGTGGGTTGAGATAAGAACAGGGAGAGATCACTCAGCAATTACCCTCATGGGCAAAAAGACTCAACTTGGGGAAAAAATGGTTTAATTTATTACCAATCAAATCAGAGTAGGATAATGAGAAATAAAGCCAGATCTTAAAAAAAAAAACCACTCCCCCTCACCCCCCACTTCTTCTCAGGCTTTAACTTTACTGGTGCTACCACCATTGCTGGTGCGCTCATACTTGGCTTGCAGTGGGTCCTTGGAGCTGGCTGGCATTGGCAATGGAAGCTTCTAGCAGCTTCTCATGGAAACCACCTTTGTAGCCCCCCTACTACCAAAATCTTGCCATGCATACCCAATACACCTCAGTTCAGTCTTAATGTCTTATTCTGCCCCACTACTAGAACAGAATTTTGTCTACATGGTTCACAAACCTTGAACTGACACTGAATATGACTTTCAAGAAATTGTATCAGCAAACCTTATTTAGTTCTGTATTGCCCTCAGCACACTCAATTTGTTTAAAACTAATCTTTTGAAGTAATATTTAAGTTAGATTTGCTGATTGTTTAGACTATTACTGAAGTCATATCTCTATTTGTGCATATTCATATTTGTACAAACAAAGACCTTTATCTTCAAACAGGGATGCCTGTAGTCCCTGTTGTAAGATTTGGTAGGTCATTGGAAAACTTCTCGAGTTTCTGCAAATGCAGTCAGTATCTATGGAGTTTTCATATCAAGTAACAAACTGGATATCATATCTCTTATAAATGTAGACATATTTTGTTTCCTATATATCTGTTGAAATATGGAAGGCACGAATAAGCCTGTCTTTGGAAACAGCATTATCTACAGGTGACACTCAGTCTTTCAGTTCAAATTCTGTTTCATGACATTAGTTGTCCTCACTCTAATAAACTTCTAACAAAGTTATTTTCAAATGCTATCCAGGCATCTGTTGTTTGTTTATTTGAGACTTTCTTGGTTCTGGTGGGGATAGGGTTAATTTTCACAGGGAGCTGGGACTGGTTGACCCAAAGTAGCCAAAGGGGTATTTGATACCATGTGATGCCATGCTCAGTATATAGCAGGAATTGCTACTGGGGAGCCAGTTGGCCTTTCTGGGTTCCAGTCCATGAACAGGTGTACATTAGTTGTGGTTGTATATTCCTTTATCAGTATTATTCTTGGTTTTTTTTCTTCTTTCCTTTGCTGTTCAGTTAAACTGCCTTTTTCTCAACCCACAAGTTTTGCCTATTTCTTCCATTTTTCCTCCCAGCAGGTGTCTGAGTAAATGGCCATGCGGTTCTTTGCTGGCTGTGGCTAAACCACGAGAGAGTATAAATATGATAAAATTATTTGAAATTACTAGCCAAAAACCCAAAGTTTCTTGTAATATTTTGCAACTGTAATAATCATTTTAACAAGTTGGTTCTCTCACTATGAGAAAAGTTCTAATTTGGTGTATAATAGTGGATAATACTTTGGAATCACATTAAACAAGAAAATATGTTGTAACTCCTCCACCGATTATTCAAATAACTTCAGATAGTCTCTAGTTACTAACAGAGGCTTTCTCTTTTGCATGTAAAAAGACCACATAATCCAGTTAGCCACCAGATTGCTTTCTTAAACACTATGGCATTTAGTCTATTTGATGCTGTATTAACCCTTTCAGAAATAAATTTACCATGTGAAACTAATCACTTTAAAGGTTTTATCCACTGAGATTTCCATATCTCACTCTTGCTTTAATTGCTTATTTAGTTTATCTTCGAATGCTTATCATGCTCACATATAGGCCTCTCAACTAGTAAATGAGACAGTATTCCAACTGTCTTAGTAGTTGGTATTGGATGTTAAAATTTGAACACTATCTTATATTTAATCAGCTGTTTTATAATCTTAGTCAAGATAGATATTACTATGACTTACTAAATCAGAAATGCATTAATGACACTACTATCAAAATACAACATAATCAAAACATGCAATCTGTTACAATGACTTTTTGTTCTTAAATACAGGTGAATTATCCTTATATGATTAAGTGGGCCATATTTGGCTGCACAGTGTTAAGAGGTTTCTATGTTTTCTGAATCTATACTTGGCAATTTGAAAACCGTGACAAATTTTGCAGTTAGCTGCTCTGTGCAACCTACTAGTTTCCTCACTATTCTGTGCAGTAACATCATACAATAGCTGTTTTCTCACAACGAAACTACTTCTGTGCCTTTAAGAGGTGTACCATAAGTTTGGACAGCATTTATTACTTAATTTTTAGTCTAGGGCTACATGTATATAAATGTCATTAGATTGTCATTCATGGGACACCGAAAAGCAGCAGGAAGCAGCACTGAGCAAAGAAGAACTCGACTTTTAGTCAACTATGTATTTTCTCTAACTCTTAAGAAAGTTTAGTAGTCTTTGTGTCTTGATAATATCTTTTGGGGATGATTGCTTTATTGGGTATGCTATAAGAAAGTTGGAGGAAGGACTTTTTATCGTAGCTGATTCTTATGTGTTTGTACAGTGACAAGAACACAGAAATCGTGGTCCTTGATATGGATTCGGACATTACTACTGTCATAGAAACATTTAGTGGCAATTTATTATTCTTATAACTAAGATACTTGTGAAAGCATTTGTTCCCAGTTTGAATAGTGAAAACTGCAGACCAGCCATCCCCAGACATGCTGGAACATACTTATTTGCTAAGTATAAAGTGATATACTTGCATACATACTTTGAGGTTTGATTGTTGAAGCAGCTTTTGTGAATTTTTTTTTGAAAATACATGGAAAATACCACTACTTTCTGCTGTGCTCTCTAGAAGGATGTGGGAAATTGGTGATGATGCTCTTTTGAGAAACTCTGTTAGTTGATTTTCTTTTTATTACAGCTATGACTTCAGCCCATTAAAAAATGTTGCTGAGATTGGGGTACACACATGCACACTTATAGTCTGACTTGATTCTTAACAAATCACTACATTCTTCTGTGCTTTAGTTCCTGAACTGGAAAGGGACTCTTAATGCTCCCGTCCTTAGAAGCATATTGTGAGGATAAATTCATGAACACTAAGAAGTGTTCATAAATAAGGAGATGAAGAATGTACAAATGGATAGTGCAAACGGATGAAGATGACAGGAAAAGCTTCAGAAGTGACAAAATTAGTACCAGAAATATAGCACCAGCTTCATACAGAATGACCAGAACATACTTTCCAATCTGAAAGATAAGCATAGCAAGCAAGTGTTTAAATACAGTTATGGCAATTTTAATTCCTTCTTTTAAGTTGAGGGCATATCAGACATTTTTATCCCACAGGTAAGACAACTTTTAAATGTTAAATGCCTGTAGCATTAAAGCTTTAATAGGATTTGACTTGATGCATAACAGGAAGGTTATACAAGCTCAGCTACCCTCTTATATGACTATTATTATTAAAAAGAGCACAGAATTTATGTTAGAGTATTTTTTAGATCTACCGGTTACCAGAGCAGAACAAACCATTTTATGTAGGTTACAAATGAAAACTATTTATCTTCTCCCTTGTATCTAAACCATATTTCACAGCTCATGAGACACAAATGAGGAGATGTTTTCGATAAAATGTTCCTGGGATTTTCTCTGCCTAAAAATAAATAAATAAAGGAAGTAAAGAACGTAGGAAGAGAGAAGAAGGAGCGGAGGCTATAAAAATAATTTATCTTGTAAGAGGAATAAAAATTTATGATCCTGAGTTTTACAAAAAAATTATATACAGTGAAGGTTAACTGGCAAGACATCAATATGTTGCATGGAATGTAATAAAAATGAATTCTAGGAGATCAGAATTTGTGTTTTCAAAATGCAGTCCTTTTTCTTCTATATTTATTGGTATATATTTGCTGGTAAAATATTATTTCATTTAAAGATAAATCAGCAACAGATATAAAGCAAGTGGTAAATATAGAGTAGGAAATGAGAAGATCTGGGAGAAATATATGGGACTAGCAAATTAAGAGCATTTTAGGAACTTCATGGTTCTGCAAGAGGGAGAAGGTCGAATGCTTCTAGTGAGTTAAACAAAGAAAAGATGCAAGTACTGTAAAAAAAAAAAGAGAATAGTGTAGAAGGATATGGAGGGAAGGGGGAAGGAGGCAATAGAAGTGCTGAAAGAACCTTAACCACTTTGACAAACAGAAAGAAAGTAAAATTTCCCAAGCTATATACTGTTCTGACATGGAATCTAAACGAATAGCTGGCTTTTACCATCTTCAATGCCAGTTGTATGAGCAGTGTACTAAGTGACTAGGTAAAGGAGAATTGCTACCCCTGCTGTCTCACATGGTGGCCACTATTATGAGGCTTGGAATACGTGGGTCATGGACGTGCAGCTGCTTTTAGGTTTGCTAGAGGCTACATGCCTATCTGAGGGTTTCTGAATGGCACAGTCTGACTTTCCCCAATATTTTCTCAAATTTTGTTCCAAATGCAGAGATGAGGCTCTCATTTTTTAAATACAAGTTCCAAAATGCTCCTCACAAAAGATAATAAACAAGATTAATTACCTAGTAGGCAAAGTTTAGGTGCTCATTTTTGTACAGTTAAATCAAAGCCATCGAGTGAAAAACAATACAAGTTAATTGAGCAGAGTTTGTGTCACCTCAGAGTGCCTGGAGAAGGAATTACAGCAATAATAATGCTGGTATGGTTTATTTTGAATTTATGTGGCAAAAGGCTGAATCTCTGAAACAGATCATCGTGGATGTTTTTCTTATTCTGTCTGAGTTCAGCTGTGTTTTGATGCAGATAGAATTTCTTTCATGTTGTTTGATGCAAAGAATTTAAACAAATTCAGGGGATTAGGGAGAGGGAGAGCATAGTTGTTGGACACGGGATTTGGAGTCAGGAGAGCTGACTTATGTTCTTAACTCATAATTGACTTTCTGTGCATGACTTCCCTTGGCCTCTGCTATCCTTTTATATAAAAATTAAAAAGTGCTTTGAAATCCTTTGCTTGATGCATACCTGTTTCATCAACAACCTGTATCTGAATGTCTTCATATTACATGTGCATTCCTAAGCAAGAACAGTAACTTAATACTTGTAGAAAGTCAGGTGTCCATGGCTGCATTTTGAAAACTGAGATACAAATTTTTGGGCTGATTTTTAAGCGCAAGAATAGCCATACAAAAATCTACAGATAAAGTTCAATAAGGGGAATTCTCTGATTTACCTTATTACAACTGACTGTCATTTGGGTACATGTAAGTTAATGACAATCACAATTATTCAGATACAAGCTTTTAAATGAATTCCATTCGGCAACTGTACTAACACTTCAGATACTTACAGCTTCAATGCTCTCTGACAGGATGAAAATGGTTCATATAGGCAGTTGATTGTTACAGACAAAAAACAGCTTTCCCCAAACTGCCTGCATTAATTCAGTGTAGTTTTCATTAGTGAAAACAAACAGAAGCTAGAGTTTGAGATGACAGGTTTTTTGGGACTCATGGGCATTGCCAATGCTCAAAAGGAGGAGGAAAAAATTCAGTACCCTCAAAATGAAACAGAAAAAAGCAATAAAACAGTTGCCTGGAAGCTGTGTAAGACTAGTCCCTTGATTATCTAACTAGAGTAAAAGACAAGAAGTCCATACTTCTCAGTAGCTTCATTGCAATTGTCTGTATTCTAATGTCTGATTAAAGCGAAACCCAACATGTTTGTCCGTTCTTCTTTGCTCTTTATTTTTCTCTAAATCTGTTGCCTACAGGGCTATGCTGTTAAGCCTGCTGATCTGATTTTAATTCCTAATGGACCACACTCCATATTGTAAAACTCCTTATTTATAATACATGTTCAGTATAGTTATGAGATCAGTGCAGGTTATAATTTCAATGCTGGATATCCCTACAGTTATATCTTTTACCTTAGGTCTTCCTTGAGAGGGTGTGAAGTCCCTCTGTCTGCATTTAGTTCTGGTTCATCTGTGAAACTCTAGCTCTTCTTTGCAGCTGAGCTGATCTCTTGGAATCATTTGAGCTCAACATTTCTTGCAAATTAAGCCTTTATGGTGCAGTGTAATGAAAGTTGCATCTGTGGAGAGAAGTGGGTATCCTGGGAGTTATGGATCTCATCCTGGGGCAGATAATTGTGCTTCTGTTCTCTTTGAGCTTGTCTACATGAAGAAATTTTACCAGTTATGTTTACAAAGTGCTGCCAGTACAGCTTCCTTGGAAGACACTCTGGGTTATCCATTAAAGTGGCTTTACTCAGTTTGATTGAAATATCTCATATAACATAAATCTGATAAACTGATAAACTCACTTCTGAAATAATCTGTAAAAGAGATGCAGTTACCTTCTGAGCAAATTCTGTTAGATGTGTCAGTTAAGTCTGTCAGTTCACATTCCCACTTTGGGATTTATCATCGTTCAACTGTACACAAGACTTGTGGTATCTTTATTAATGAATCTTAGCAATAACACTCAAGTCAAATGCAACTTCCTGATTTCATCTTATATTTTCGTGTTTCTATATTCTGCAAGCCGTGGTTTACAACTTATAATATTAAGTCTTTAGCTCATTATTAGAACTCTCAAATACGGTGTTAAAAATATTTTTTCCCTTCATGTTCAGTGCCAAATATAGGTAATATTTTTCAAGAAAATATATATGTAGATAAAGCATAGAGCAGCACTATGAGGGTTATTAAGGCCCTTGTCTCTCCATATATAATGATTTCAAATTTAACAGAATGACTAAGACCTTGCTCAGTCCCTTAAGTCTTCAGTGTTCCAGGGAGACTTAGCCATAAATCTTTTTCCTTTGCACTGCAGTGTTTTTGTCCTAATCTGATGAAAAATACTATTGCTATCCAGTCTGACAAAAGCCAAAAACCACACTGTTCTCAAGACAGCAGTTACTTGAGTAATCAAATAGTTTGAAAATTAAGATTATGCTCTAGAGCTAGGTATATCAGTGAATTCCACAAACAGCAAGTATTTTTAAGAAATTCAGCAATTATTCTGATAAAATCTATATCCTGTATTTAATCATGTAACTGTACTGCATTTCCCTGTCAAAGTTACAAAAATTAGTTTTCCATACAAAGGACGCTTGAACAAATACTTAAGATGAAATAAAATAGCTAACTAAAAAGTCTTCTGTAAACCAGGGAAAACTCTTTTTATAGAACAAATTTATATTTGATTGTTTATTTTGTGATATTGCTAGGTTTTTTCTGAGATTGATATCACAGAAATTCACAACTTCAGTACTGAGTGCTTCAACACCTAGTTTTTTGATGTTCACGTTCAAGCAATTATTGCGGGGAAACATGCATCTGGATAGTCTTATTATCTCAAATAAATATGACAATTTTAGGCAAATAAGGCTTGTGTAAGCAATGATCAGATGGTGCAAACATTTTGGTTTCCTCTGAGCTCTTAGTGTCTACCAGAAGATAGGAAAGCAATGCCATAAGAAAAGAAAGAGACAAATTTCATTGTTTTTATTATCCCTGGAATGTTCAAAACCAGTTTTGTTTTCTTAGTGCTACCTGACCATTGATAAAATTTCGGTTTTATTTTCTATCTGTTACCCCTATATCTTCATATCTGTTACTGGTTTTCAAAAATATTCCTGCACTGGTGCTACATGTGGTTTGTTTTCTTATTATGTTGTGCCCTCACTAAAGTTTATACAGACAAGAAGAAATTTACGTTGACTACTTCTTGACAGGCTTCATATTTAAATGGACTTTCAGTTTATCATCACTTATTTACCCATCATTTTCATATCTCTTCAGCATTGTTATTTTTGTATTTGATCACAACACTTCAGGTGTGATTGGCTAAACTGACGGTTCCCAGTTTTGAAGGACTTTACCTTCCTACCTTTCTCTCCTTTTTTATTATTTTTTTATAAATGAAGGTATTCTATATAAAATATCAGACAGTGTTTCATTATTACGATGTTTATTCACCTATGTTTTCCTTCTACATTTCTCTGTTTCTTAATTTTTTTCCCTCAACAAAAATGATTGCTGTGTTTGAGTGATAGAAGAAGTTGTTATTGATGGAGGCAATTTTGCTTCAACTCATTTAAAAATAGAAGGAGTTCATGCTATGTAATCATCAGAAAGTTGTGTGTGGTAAGCTCAAGTATCAAACACAAATCAATGCTTCTAATCATTTCTATTGGCCCCCTTTGAAAAGCTATTCATGATGTCTGAAAATACCCAGTGGCTGAAAATAAACTACAGCTATGCTATCTCACCGAGATAATACACAGAACAAAGAGGCCCTTAAATGCAAAAGCAAAACTGAGATTGCTATGTGGGTTGTTTACAGTGTATTTTTATCTTAAAGATCTCACAGAAGTTTAAGATCAGAGAAAAAAATCCTTTGCTTCCAAGTACCTTCATGAAATAGTTTTAAGTATCACATACCTCCACTTATACAGATTTTCTGCTCATATTGCCAAGCAATTCCTCTTTTTTTCTTTAGGTCAAGGAAATTGTTTCTCACTTAACCTTAGAAAGCAGCTATGAAAGATTACCGTTAGATGTGGAATGCTGAGGGATACATGTATATATCTTGCAAGATTTTGCAATCTTTTTCACATATCTGAAACTCAAGTAACTTTTGAATTCTCGCTCACTATGAGAATCAGAAAGATGTTTCTCTCAATTTCTAATCAATCAACTCAAGGAATTATGAATCCATGCATCAAACTTAAAATACATATTCATATTCATATCTATTCATAACTGTAGCAGGAGCTACAATGTGGCTTCTAGATCTAGATTAAAATCGGTAATGAACACCTTCCATCCTGTTTAAGAAAATCAGAATGCTTAAAAAAACCCCATTTGGTCTGCTTTAGAGGAGGAAAATTTCTTCCTGAATTGATTGGGAAATCAAGTTAGTCCTGAGGTACATAAAGAAATAAGATTGAGGGAGAGGAGGGGGAGCATGGGGGTGCAGAATCTGAAACAAAATTTGTTACGGTAAATTGGGGTCCAACAAAACTACTTTTCCTTTTCACTATCTGTATATTTGCTGATAGCAGAGAAGAAAGTGGGCAAAGAAGCCAAAAAACAAAAACTCAAAAACCCACCAACGCTCAGAAATCTCAGATATACTTTATTTTGCAAATTATAAAATGAAATATTTTTTCCAATATACAAACATTCCTAGCATTTCCTATACACACCTCACATTTGTGAAAACAAAGACTTGTATTTCCTTTTCAAGATCAATTGACAGGAAATGCCGTTAGGTTGTTCCCTTCTTGATATGGAAGTCTGATAGAACACAAGTTAATAACTAAAAATTATTCATAACCACTTCTTTGTCTGGGTAAATTTTAAATGTGCCTTATGGATCAAGAATTGTGCTTTAGTCTTCC
>VXAK01022696.1:22527-37404 GCA_013399435.1 Arenaria interpres | reverse complement strand
AGAGGGCTACAAAGATGATGAGGGGCCTGGAGCATCTCCCTTATGAGGAGAGGCTGAGGGACCTGGGTCTTTTTAGTCTGGAGAAGAGAAGGCTGAGGGGGGATCTGATCAATGCTTATAAATACTTAAAGGGAGGGTGTCAAGAGGATGGGGCCGGTCTTTTTTCAGTGGTGCCCAGGGACAGGACAAGAGGAAATGGGCACAAACTTGAATATAAGAAGTTCCACCTAAAGATGAGGAAGAACTTCTTCACTTTGAGGGTGGCAGAGCCCTGGCAGAGGCTGCCCAGGGAGGTGGTGGAGTCTCCTTCTCTGGAGACATTCAAACCCCACCTGGACACGTTCCTGTGCAACCTGCTCTGGGTGGACCTGCTTTGGCAGGGGGGTTGGACTAGATGATCTCCGGAGGTCCCTTCCAACCCCGTGGGATTCTGTGATTCTGTGAAGGGCATATGCCAAGCCTGCACTTGCTTAGGTTTTTCAATATGCACTAAAATTGCATTGGCAAATTTAAAGACAGCTTTAGAAGAATAACCCCTGCTTAAAATTAGCAGGTAGTTAAGAGAAGCACGTACAGGTCAGTTAAAACTGGACCCCACTGAAGTCACTCCTGCCCTTACCAAGAACATACGCAGCCCTGCCATCTTCCACGTTGCAACAGCCAAAGCATTTACAGCACAGGGCCAAGGCACCTCGTAACTGTGGGACCAGATTTCCCTGCTTAGAAGCAACTAACTCTCCAGCACTGTCACAAGGCAGAAGATGATGTGATCATGCCCTCATCAAAAGCGAATACTCTGCATGTAGATCAGCTTTGGGTTCAGCGCAGGGTTTGGGTTTGGTTTTTTTTCTTCTTTTCTTCTTCTGAAACTTGTTTTGTTTCATCTGCACGCAATTGTGCCTAATTATCCCACTCACCCCAAGTGATCCAACTCACAGTGTCAAAGGGGCTTCTAGACAGCATCCATCCACGGCCCATGTCATCAGAGATCAGAGGTGACGGCAAGGACAGGATGGGAACAAACAAACAGCACAATCAAAGGAAGGAAGAAGGTTCACATCAGAAGAAGAAGCAAGAGCATCTTGCAAGAGCAGGACCACTGTAGGAAAAAAACGCCACTTCTGGGGAAGCCAAGAATGAATGGAAGTCAGATGGCAAGTCCTGTGAGCACAGCAACCGCCCTTGAAAGCCACCTTCCCAGGACCTGCAAGTTCACAGGGCACAGTCCTCCGGGCCAAGATTTTACAACTGGACCCTGCTAATAAAGTACACGGTCATGCCCAGACCCCAGGCCAGATTCGTCAGCCACTGGTGCACAAGTGACACTTTGCAGGTGGGTTTGCTTTCTGGGGACCACACAACAGTGGTGATTCATCTGGGCTGAGAACCTCCATCCTTCAGTAACCCCGGGTGTCCCTTCAGACGTCATTCCTCTTGAGCAGCAAGAATGTTTGCGAAAATCTCTTCTATTTGATCTCCTCTGTAATGGCCTTCCTTCAAAGCAGATGTGCAGATAAAAGCCAAGCCAGCACTTCTCAGAGCGGACATGAAAGTTGAGATACTCCATTCAAATCTTTTAGAAAAGAATCATCTAGGTTTGAAGGGACCTTCAAGATCATCTAGTCCAACCATCAACCCAACTCTGACAAAAATACAGAAATACACCTAAAAAGTCCATTGAAAATTTTAACAATCATCCTGCGACACAGCTAATAAAAACTATTTTCTGTGACCTTAAAAAAAGAATGCTTTTGCAGTAAAAATGTTTCATAGCTCTAAAGAACTCCGAGTGAGCACAGGGAACTCTGCGGACTGACATCTGGAACTGAGTCAGTCGAGCGCTAGCCCCAGCCTCGACAGCCCTTTCCTGCCCCGGGTGCACAGGGAGAGTTACCTCTGCGAAGAGAAATGAAACACTCTGGCTCACTGGCAAAGTTGCAGAGTTGAAAAACCCAACTGGAAGCTTGAAAAAGCAGAAAGCTGATTTTCCTCTTTGAACCTCCAAGTAAAAAGGGGAGAGTGCATACAATAAAATCCGCTAGCTCCAGACTCTTGGCGGGCATTGAACAGAATCCACTGGTTTCTAACAACTCAGGAATAATAATCCTCCATCCAATTAACTGGGCTTTCTATACAAAACATGTTTAGATGAATGTTCTTATAATTCAGCGCATCTAAAGTAGTTTTAGTGAGGCAATTTCAAGGGACTGGCTTTGGAGGTTTTAACCGAACTTTCATTTCCATGCAAAAGCAGATTAATTATTTGTGAATTTTCAATCTAGTAAACACGAAGTGAGTCACTCACTTTTAAAAAAGGAAGCGAGAAATGAATATGCTGAATAACCCCATAATTTTTATAGGCTCCAGGAGGAAAGATCGCAGGGAGTGATTGGGTACACTTTGCCTTGGCAATCATCCTGAGCCCATGCTGCTGTCAACAGCTACGCTATAGGTACGTGGTAAAGGACTTTCCAGAGATGGATAACTGACTTCATTCTGCTTCGGTGAGAAGGCACATAAAGCTTTTCTCATATAGCTGAGGTGCTCCAGAAGGTAAGAAATCAAAAGCAAGGCTGCCACAGAGCCCCGCGGAGTCTGCTAGCAGTAGCAGCAACATCACTACGAGCGTTTGTTCCTCCAGCTCTGACCCGTTCTGAAGAAAGGAAGATTATGTTGTCTGACAGCCTTGCGTATTTCTCTTCTCACCACCAAAAGGGACAAGGGACCCAACCATCGTCCAAGCCTCTGAAGACTCCTATTAGCAGCATACAGATCTTGAACTCTGTCAAAAAGGCTTGAAGACGTTTGCGCTGGCAGAAGTCACAGATGATTACACGTTGCCAAAAAAATAATTACCATGAAGATGCATTGATCTTGTTGTGCCTAAACAAGATTCTCTTCGTTAGCCCAAGTTTTTTTTTAGCATATGTCCTAGTGGTGGTTTTCTGAAGCAAACCTTTCTCCCTGGAAAATGCCTTTATGATATGAACTGGTGAGGCACTTCCATCTTGAAATTTATGCCCCCCAGCTGAGTCTGACATTTTAAGACACATTTTAAGGCATTTTAAGTGGTTTTCATCTAGATTTGGACTTCAGTCCCAAAGCATTGGCAGAGCAGGAGACTGAGGTTGTCTTCTTGGCACATATTACTCCCCCATTCAAAGAATAGTTACTGGGCTAGGAACTGGCAGCATGAGAAACTCTTGCTCGCACCACCACAGAGACGGCATAAAGCCATCAATGTTCATGAAAACCTGACCTGCCTCTCACCAACGTAAACCCAACTGGCTTTTCCCATTTTGGAAGTGAACCAGTACCTACTGGAGCAGCAACGTTGAATAAATTTCTTTCACATTTGAGGCAGCTAGAGAACTCAGCACCCACTTGGCTACCAGTTATGTATATTTGCAAAGAGGAAGAGACATGTTAGACCTACCTAAATGTTGACTGTCCTCAGCAGTGCGAGGACAGGCCTACTTACTATAAGAGAAGAGGCTGCCGTTGTTCACAAGGTTTCTCCTCCATGCAGCCTTATGTACAGTTATTTTTAAAAGGAAAGCATTTTTATTCTGTGGTACCGTGGTCCAACAGGAGCCCTGGGCACAGTAGAAGTTTGTAGCAGGACACGCTGCTGCTGCTGCTGTCCAAGTCTTGTCCGTCCATACCCTACAAGTTCAGAAGGCTGTTAAAAAAGCCTACCTCTTTGAGACCCGATTTGGAGCAGGCTCAGGACACTCGTGTTGAGAGAATGAGGGGCGCAAAGAGGAGCTACTCAAGCCAGCCAGGTTGCCAGAAGTTGGACAGTAATGCTCACCTCCCATTGAACCTGGTCTGAACCGGACCCAGCGTTTCTTTGGCCGACCAAATTTCCCTTCCACTGCTGTAGTGGAGGACAAGCAGCAGCAGCAATCCTTCCACACACACGCCACCCTCCTGGCTTTTACCGCTCCAGATAAAAGTAGCCAAAACACAGCTGTTTCTACTCATCTCTTCCTTTTTCCTACTATAACGGATCCCTAGAGCTTGGACGATTCACCTCATCCTCCCATCCCACTGCACGACTTAGCAAAGCTGCTGGTCACTCAGTCAACACTTCCTCGACACCTCTCCCTCTTTCAGATGAGGAGAAGACAGGGTGCAGAAAGGGAAAGTGAGATGCCCAAGACCACAGAGAAATCAGACCCGAAGGTTCCGCTCTGGACTTACGCCTTGGGTCACCAGATGCCACTAGAGCAGAAACTGATATTTTTATAGACGTTGTATGATTTACATTCACGCCGCAAATCTCTTCAATAAAAACAGATGGAAGTGGATTGTGTCGGGCTCTTATCGCCTTCATCAAATCCCCTTTTCTCCCTCCAGACATTCCTGACAGGCAGATTTCCCCGACCTACTTTTCAAGAAGAAGAGAAGTTTCAGCTACTTCCCCTGAATCGCAATGAGCTTCCACATGCCGGCGAGCACTCCTCGAGAGCAGGGGAGGGAGAGCCAGCACTTCCCAGGAGGAACAGCCACACCATGAGAGAACCAGAAGCCCCCGAGCCCTGCCACCAATGCAAGCCCACCCAACCATCCCGATATACTGCAGCACACAAAGACAGGGAGCCGAAACGCTTGATGCAAGCTGGGCTCTGTATATCAACAGATATCTATGATTCCCCATGGAAAGTTTAAATATATTCTGTTCATGCACGTCTCCGTACACAGAGGTTGGAGACGGAGAGGCCCAGCAGCAATCATTCTCACGTCTCCATGAGCCCTCTAGCAGATGTTATGACATTGTTGTCCCTCTCCAAATGCTCAGAGGCACTCCAATAGCTGGGTGGATCCTTGCACAGGCAAAATGCAGGCGAGAGGACTGCCAAGAGTCAACAGCAACCACCTTGGAGAGGGGGTCACCAAGGTAGGTTCACTATTCCACCCTTTCAGTCTTCAGGTTCTCACAGAATCACAGAATGATACGGGGTTGGAAGGGACCTCTGGAGATCATCTAGTCCAACCCTCCTGCCAAAGCAGGTCCACCCAGAGCAGGTTGCACAGGAACGTCTCCAGGTGGGGTTTGAATGTCTCCAGAGAAGGAGACTCCACCACCTCCCTGGGCAGCCTCTGCCAGGGCTCTGCCACCCTCAAAATGAAAAGAAGTTCCTCCTCATCTTTTGGGGGAACTTCTTCTGTTCAAGTTTGTGCCCATTTCCTCTTGTCCTATCCCTGGGCACCACTGAAAAAAGACCAGCCCCATCCTCTTGACACCCTCCCTTTAAGTATTTATAAGCATTGATCAGATCCCCCCTCAGCTTTCTCTTCTCCAGACTAAAAAGACCCAAGTCCCTCAGCCTTNGATGCCATTGGCCTTCTTGGCCACAAGGGCACATTGTTGGCTCATGGGCATCCTATTGTCCACCAAGACTCGTAGGTCTTTCTCCTCAGAGGTGCTCTCCAGCAGGTCAGCCCGAACCTGTCCTGGTGCAGGGCGTTATTCCTCCCCAGGTGCAGCACCCTACACTTGCCTTTGTTGAACTTCATCAGGTTCCTCTCTCCCCAGCTTCTCATCTCTGAGAGCAGAGGTCAACATCTGTAGTGCAAGAGGGTCTGGCTGCCAAAATAGCTGTGAGAGCAGAGTCTGAAATGTGAGCCATTTCAGCACGTGGATTTGCACGCCCCCAGAGTTCCCGTGCAACACACACAGTGCCAGCTCAGCCCTGGGTTCCTGAGCAGGCACTGCCCGTTTCATGGATTAGGGCTGAACTGCAGAGTGCTAATGAGTGAGCTCCATCTTCCCAGTGTCTGTAACAATACATAGAATCACAGAATGGTTTGGGTTGGGAGGAACCTTAAAGATCATCCAGTTCCAACCCCCCTGCCCTGGGCAGGGACACCTCCCACCAGACCAGGTTGCTCAAAGCCCCATCCAGCCTGGCCTTGAACCCCTCCAGGGATGGGGCAGCCACAGCTTCTCTGGGCAACCTCTTCCAGTGCCTCACCACCCTCACAGCAAAGAATTTCTCTCTGGTATCTAATCTAAATCTCCCCTCTTCCAATTTAAAACTGTTCCCCCTTGTCCTGGCACTGCACTCCCTGACAAAGAGTCCCTCCCCAGCTCTCCTGGAGCTCCCTTCAGATATTGGAAGGCTGCTCTAAGGTCTCCCCGGAGCCTTCTCTTCTCCAGGCTGAACAACCCCAGCCTCCCTCAGCCTCACATGTTTTCTGTTCCCAGTTATTTCCTCCTCAATTTCCACCACACTACGAGCTACCACTACCAGCTTCTTAAGACGGGAGAGTAGAAGGTCTGGCTGGCAGAGCTTATACATAAACATGCTTGAACAGCCAAGGCAGTGGGGATGTGAGCGTAGGTACAGAATAAAATGCTTGCTACTGCACCACTGTATATGACATGAATATATAAAAAAAAAAGAAAGCCCACAAAACAGAGCTCATCAAAATTTGCAGCTGGTTCAGACCGTTGCCACAGCAAGCTCAATCGCTTGTCTGCAGCTGCCAGAGCGCCTCACACAATGGCTTCTGTCAGAGTCTGATCGGAACGTACTCCTGAAACCACACTTGATGTTTTCCCCAGGATTCAGCATCAACATTTCTCTTTCTAAAGAAAGGGAAGAAGTCTGATATCACCCAGAGCTTCACAAAAAGAAACCGCATGAAGGGATATGCCTACTTTAAACACCCGTGCTGATCTCTGGAAAGTTTCAAGGGCTCCAAACCAATATCTTGCCAAGAAGAGACATGTCAGATTCTCAAATTAAAAACAAAATGTAAGATTGAGACTGAACAGTTCAACTTGCATTCCTGAAAATCAAATCCAAGCTACGTCCAAGTCTTCAGCACAGCATCACAAGCCCTCCCTAAAAAATTAGGCAGCTAAAGCTCTGCAGAGGGTAAGTATGTGTGATTGTGTGTGAAAAACTGTCCCTCAGCAGATGAACCCTGTGCTGGAGTTCTTCAGCGCTATGGCAATCTTCTCCAAGAAAGAATATTTCTATTTATGATTATACTAAACAGGTACCTGTGTGCAGATTCCTCCAGATCTTCACTCATGAGATTTTGCCATGACAACTGACTATGTATTCCTGCTATTTATTTAAACAATTATTAATCCGTATGAGGACCTTCCCCTTTGTTCCATGGCAGCCTTGCTTTTTAAGAAGTTCCTCTGAGAACCCTTGCTGAAGGCCTTTTGGAATCCAAGCAGTATATCACAGAATCATAGAACAGTTTGAGTTGGAAAGGACCGTAAAGATCATCAAGTTCCAACCCCCCAGCTATGGGGGGATCATNTGGCTTTCTGGGCTGCCAGCGCGCACTGCCGGCTCATGGTGAGCTTCTCACCCAGGAGCACTTCCAAGTCCTTCTCCTCGGGGCTGCTCTCCAGCCATTCTCACAGAATATTCATGGTTAGAAGGGATCTTTGAGATCATCCGTCCAACCTGGATTTGTGCCTGGGATTGCCACGTCCCAGGAGCAGGACCCTGCACTTGGTTTGGCTGAACTTCATGCGATTTGCACGAGCCCACCTCTCCAGCCTGTCCGGGTCCCTCTGGATGGCATCCCTTCCCTCCAGCGTGTCAACCGTGCCACACAGCTTGGTGTCATCGGCAAACTTGCTGAGGGTGCACTCAAATCTCACTGTCCATGTCTCCAACAAAGATGTTGAACACCACTGGTCCCAGTACCGACCCCTGAGGAACACCACTTGTCACTGGCTTCCACTTGGACATTGAGCCATTGACCACAACCCTTTGAGTGCCGCCATCCAGCCAGTTCCTTATTCACCAAGTAGTCCATCCATCAAATCCGTGACTTTCTAATTTTGAGACCAGGATCAGCCGGTCCAGGATGTTAACTGCATCTCACAGTTCTTATGCCTCAACCATCCCAAAACATCTGAGAGGCAAGTCTTCTTTTTATGAAAAGGGCACATACACCAACATTGTATCTATCCATGTGCTCCACTACCTCTGTTCTTTAGCTTCCACTAATGTGCTTGATGCTTACCAGTCTACAGTTTCTCAAATCTCCCTTAAAACCCTTAGAAAAGTGTGTCTTCCCATCAGCCACCGCCAGTCTCCCGGGAAAGACACCAGCTAAAGCAATGGCCTACATATTGCACTCAGTAGCCCAGCTATTGCAGACTGGCATATGTCCAGACTGCTCCAGTCCTCAGCTACTTATTCAGCATTTTTTCCCCCCCATAAGTTCTTCTGCCACCACTTTAAGCTGTAAAAGGCTTTTCCAACACACCCAATACAAAGAAAGGTTCCAGCCAAGGAAGCACCCAAGCTGTTCACCTTCAGAGCCAGGAGGCCGTGCTTGCCCTTCTCATGCTTCTTCTGTGAGTGTCCTCTCAGCCACGGTCAGGACTCACGGCTAAGGCAGTTCTAGACCAAAACAGTACAGCCGTATCCATGTTCTTAGGTCCACCCTAATCCAAGCAGTGATCATGCAGATATCAAGATAATGTCACATAGCAGGATACCTACTTGGATATATTTTTTTTTCATTTTTTTTAAAGACTCCGCAGTCTCAAACTGCACTAAAGTGAAATTCATTGATTCAAACTGTCAAGGCTAAGAAAACAGCAGAATTACAGCAAAGCTACATGAGTACCTTTAATCCAGCCTTCTTTAATGTTCTTCTTTCAAGCTTCTGTAATGGTGGCTGTGTATATCCATTCTTCTTGTATTGAAACACCCCAACCCCTTGTGCAAGAGGAAACTCATCTTCTAAATCAAGAAATACAAAACTATTTAAACAAAAGAATCCTCCATTCTTGGAGTAGAGTTTCTTAGTAAACGACTGGGATCCCAGCTTCAATTGTATGGACGCTGCGCCCATGCAGTGTCCAACACCTCTTTGTGAGCCTGAGCTGCTGGTACCACCTCATCCACCAGAACAAACACAGCAAAGCCACCAAGCCTTGCAGCCAAGGGATGAGAAGGGATTACAAACCAATTTTGATTTGTCACAACAATTCTCGAGGTTATTCATCCTCAGATGGAAAATCCTTCCTTGAAAACAACTTCCGTCTATGAACTAGCACATCCCACCAGACGGGACATTGATGCTAAATCAATCTCCTACAGGAGAGCTGGGGAGGGACTCTCTGTCAGGAAGTGGAGTGACAGGACAAGGGGGAACGGTTTTAAATTGGAAGAGGGGAGATTTAGATTAGATCTTAGGAAGAAACTCTTTGGTGTGAGGGTGGTGAGGCACTGGAAGAGGTTGCCCAGAGAAGCTGTGGCTGCCCCATCCCTGGAGGGGTTCAAGGCCAGGCTGGATGGGGCTTGGAGCAACCTGGTCTGGTGGGAGGTGGCCCTGCCCAGGGCAGGGGGGTTGGAACTCCATGATCTTGAAGGTCCCTTCCAACTCTAACCATTCTATGATTCTAAATAAACTGAAGTTCCTTTGTCTCAAGCCTCCCATTTCTCTAGCCTTAAAGAGAGAGAGAAAGAGCAAACAGAGCTTGGCAGCCTCTGAAAAGTGTCAGACACACTACTGAACCTATGCAGCTCCCAGGAACGTGGGAGGAAGTAACACTAACACAGAGACTCTTCAGCAGAGAGCTTCCCCAGAACACGCACAGCTACACCAGACACCCTCTCCTTCCTTCCTCCCAGGCGGCCCCCAGAGCTCCCCCAGCCACTCTCAGCCGCTGATGTGCAAAGAAACTTCCACGGCGCACCACCCTTCGCGAGGACAGCTGGATGAGCACGGGGCCGCAGCAGGAGAAAGCCATCGCACTGATGCTGTGGCACTCGGTGCCCTCTGTAAGGTAGGTGCTGCCACGCCACCCTCCGCTGTTGTCACCTACGGGCACCACGTTCGAATCCCAGCAGCGTGAGACGGGGCGGGAGGAACACGGGGGACGGGTCCCTGCAAACGGATGGACACAGCTAGAACCCCGGATCACGGCTCCCCTAGCAAGCGAGACAGGAGAGAGGAGGTCTTTTGGCCAGCTTTCTACCTACCATCTGCCTCCACAAAGTCTGCACGAGTAGCCGCATCCCAGGCACGCACAGGAGGCACCACGCACAACCCTGGGAACAGAGGACCCTTTCTGCCACCGCGCAGGGTGCGAGAGATGGTGCTCTTCCTGAAAATGGTACTTGTGACTTATGTCTTGGGACAACTTGAACCACCCCTCCGCCAAGCCGTGACTGCTCGGCCTGTTTTCCTTTGGCAGACAGGTCCTTAATGAGGTATCTGAGCAAGAACAGGGCGCAAATTCACCCCAGAAGGTGATCTTAGGGAAGGACTCGCAGATTAGACAATGGGTCTGAATGACCCCACTGAGAACCTGCTCCGAAAGACTTCCCAGCTCTTTGATCCATGGCTTCCCCAAAATCACCAGTCAGTAGCAAAATGCTCAACCCCAAGTGTACCCTCCCCAGTACAAGCCACAGAAGACAGCCAGACCCTAAGGAAGGTTATCCCCAGATCCCTTGAATCATACACAGCATGATCAACAGCTCTCATGCCCTGTTAAAGCAGACAGAACCTCCTCACACTGATGACTCCAACATTTGTGGTCAATAAAACAACGTATTACTGTGAGATACTGCCCAACCCTGTCTTTGCTGTAAGAGCATTTTCAGCTCTTACCACGGACCACGGCTGCTGCTCCTCACCAGAGTGATCTGTTGTGGACCTCTGTGTACACACACAACGTGCACGGCCAGCAAATGGGCTCTTGGAAAAAGGGCAGACAGGCAGAGCAGGGACAGTCAACTGAACACGGAGCAGAAAGGGATGAACTTCCAAGACCTGTTTCCAACGTCCTCTCAAAGTCCTGCAGCTGGCTTGAAATCTCAGCAGCCTCAGATACCTAAAAAGCTGCTGGATAGAGATCCAAAGCATCAGAAAACTCACATCTGAGATCTAGCTGCAACTCAGCCAAGAGGTCAGGCAAAACCAAACAGATCAGCACGCTCATGCCCAAGAACCTTTGATGCAGCTCCAGCCTGGAAGTCAATATTTTACTCTGGCATAAAAAACCTTCAGCAGCTGTGAAATGCAGCCCCTGTTTCCTTGGTAGCAGAGGTGGTAGGACACCTCCCCCCAGCGCTGCGCTCCAGGGTCCTCCTGGCAGAGCCACAACCAGGGCAATGTGCTACGGGCACCCTTGGATCTGCATTCACGCCTCAGAGGGCAACCACAACACCCACCTTCAGCCTGGCACCCTGCCGCTGGCAACCAACTGCTTTCACAGCAGGCGTATAACCACTGGACTTGCACAACACCAAACAGCTACAAGTCTGGGTACCACCTGAAGCTCACGAACACCGTCAAGTTCTCAACATGCTCCTGCGCCTGTAGAAGACTCTCACCCTGCTCATCCAAAGGGTGAGCAGTGATAAATAAAAGCAGTAGTTAAGGCTGCAGAAGTTAAAAAAAAAACAAAACATATTATCCAAATCACAGAATCATAGAATTGAAACAGACATTAAATTAAAGATCATTTAGTTTCAGCCCTCCTGCCCTGGGCAGGGACACCTTCCACCAGACCAGATTGCTCAAAGGCCCATCCAACCTGGCTTTGAACACCTCCACGGATGGGACATCCACAACTGTGTCCAGCTCCAGTCCCAGCACGGGTTGCCGTGGTCCAGGAAGGAGGTGGCCAGCAACATTCACGTGTCCCCGACGGGCTTGTTTCCAATTGCAGGAGGGCACAGCACAAAGCTCTGTCGGGGTGGTGCTGCCAGCAGGATTTCAGGATGTGTCAGGCAGAAAGGGAGAACAGACTGCTGACACAAGTCGCCCACATGCATGGTATTGGTTCATACAAGCCAATTTCAGAAAGAGTTGAGAAAGTTATTACCGTTATTTCTACCTTTGCCTGCTCAATCTTGTTGTCCTAGTTACCAAAGTCCTGGTGACTAAGGCAACCAGCCTTGGCAAGAAAGAGGCAGAATGCAATGAGATGTAGCAGAAATATTTAAGATGACTCCGAAATAGCAAAGCAGAAACAAGTAACAACAATTCTGTGCCCCCAGCATCACCCCTTGCCCCTTGGTCTATTACATTTCTCCTCACCGCCCACAGGAGCGTGGGCATGTTTAGTTTGGAGAAGAGGAGGCTGAGGGGAGACCTCATTGCCCTCCACAACTCCCTGAAAGGAGGGTGTAGAGAGGTGGGGGTTGGCCTCTTCTCCCAAGGGAATAATGACAGAGCAGAGGAAATGGTCTGAAGTTGGGGCGGGGGAGGTTTAGATGAGATATTGGGAAGAATTACTTTGCTGAGAGGGTGGTCAGGCACTGGAACCGCCTGCCCAGGGAGGTGGTGGAGTCACCATCCCTGGAGGGATTTAACAACCGTGTAGATGTGGCACTTCAGGGCATGCTCTAGTGCCCGAGACTGTTGGGTTGTGTCTGTTTGTGGGGTTGTTTTGTTCTTGTTTTTTGTGGTTGGACTAGATGATCTCAAAGGTCCCTTCCAATCATGAAGATTCTGTGAGCTCGGGAATGGACACTCAGGTATGTTTGTGATCTATCCAGGAGACACAAGGTGGACTGCAAACTCAACTCAAACGTGCAAGAGCTCCCCCTGCACACCCCTTCTTCACACAGTGAGTTAACTGTATACAGACACTAGCATCCACAGCCCAGACTGAAGATCAGAACTCAAGCTACCATTCAATAAACAGCTCTTCTCTATCCATGTATGGCCTCCACAGCATCCAGGCTCCACGTTGATAGCGTGCTGGAACATTTCACACAGGCATTAGGAGGCATCTCCATCTGGGAACTGAGTAACATGACACTCCTGTGGTTTCTGAGATCACTAACAGCTCTGCAAGAATTCCAGCCCTGATCACATATTTGCTTCTCCGTTATTTTTATCACACGCATACAATACCCAGATCATCTCCAGGCTCAAGGCCGTGTAAAGGCACATCAAAAGTTACTTGAAGTCAACTGTGTGACTTGGACACAACTATGGCAGTTGACCACACACACCTCAAAATGACCGGGCATGCATGTCCATCTGGCAACAATCTAGTCTCAGAAAAATATCTATATTTTAAGAAAGCACCATTTACCAGCACACTTAAAACGTGCAAGGGGTTGAGGTCATCTGGCACTAGTAAGGCAGCTGAGGGTAGGGACGCTGAGATCAACGTTCCTCCTCAACAAAGACAGACCTGCTGCCATTATGTTGAGGCTGTTGAATCCTTAGAAGCTACAGAAAGGCTTTGCAATGTCTGTGACCACATTTGGCTCTATCACCTTCATCTGCTGGGTATAGAGGATAAAGTAACCTGGTGCATCCCAGTAGGCACCAGACCCAGCTGATTAGTCCAGGACACTACCTGAATTCTACCTCTTCCAGCCCCGGGGACATGCATCACCGAGAGCTGGGACGGGGACTATCAAGTCAGGCCCAAACACTTCCATGTTTCCAGCTTCCCTAAGTCACCAAGAGGAGGTGACACTTCTGCTGTCCACAGTCCAGCACCTTTAACTCTAAACTGTTACAATCACGACCCAAGTGCATCTTCAACTGCATATAAAGCCCAAAAACATAAGCAACTCCCAAGCAGCACATCACTAAACAGATTTTTAACCACATTTGCTGTTAAACTTCACAGAAACGGGAGAAAACGTTGCGCTTTGTACTTGGAATCAAGATTCACAAAAAGACATCAGTTATGCAGAACCTGTTGGACTGAAAAATAAAAACTGGAACAGCTTTTGATGAACGCTGCATAGTTAGCTTGCCCTGAACATTACGTGCACGGCAGTACTGGGCACTTGATGAGAAACATGAAAACAAGACTATTATGCTGGGACAGTGGTCAGATCCTGAAGAGAAGGTGAGAGAACTTCAATCCAGATACACGTATAATACCCTACAATGCATGAAAATAAAGATGTGTTTAAAATTCGATTCAAAAGAAACAAAAAGAAACTTTCATCTCTCTCCAACCCTTCATTTCTCCAACATTACAGCTGTGTCTACCATTTATTAATCAGCTTCTTATCTGTTAGAAAACATTCCCGTGAAATGGGAAGTTTCATTTTCTCCCTGGTGATTCACATCGTCACGCTCGAAGAGATATCCACCCAGGGGCTGGTGAGCATCCTCACGAGAAGGCGTTGGAGCTCCAGAAGAACAAATTGCGAGTACGTGGAGACAACAGCGCTGCACGCTGAACTCCTGGGAGCGGAGAGAACAGTCCCGCGCAGGCTGCACCTTCCAGGGAGAACCTCGGCTAGGAAGCATCAGGTCCTAAATTACCTTGGGAGCTTTAAAAGTTCTGCCTTTGAGGGCTTAGCTCAAGGCCCTGTTTAAACTGCACACTCCACTCAAGCGAACATCGGAGGAAGGAGCTCCTTCGCAGCAAGGCCTGTTTCAAGAGCTACGTTTCCGC
Organism: Arenaria interpres; assembly: GCA_013399435.1. Taxonomy (NCBI): domain Eukaryota; kingdom Metazoa; phylum Chordata; class Aves; order Charadriiformes; family Scolopacidae; genus Arenaria; species Arenaria interpres. The sequence continues at coordinate 23,018 of VXAK01022696.1, read as the reverse complement.
TTAAGTTACCGCTATTTTTTCCACCTGAAATGAAAACAGCACAAGTTTTCAAATTCCATCCAAAAAAAAAAAAAAAGCTTGATTTAAACTGTGGCTTAGCTCACTCTGACCTAAATGCATTAGGCCCGAGAGACAACAAAACCCTTTAATTACAGCAGGAACAAGCAAGCAAAGGCAGCAAGGAGGTTACAGAGAAGCAGTGGCTCTGGCTAATCTGCCCAGCTGGAGGGAGGGAAGGCAGGCAGGGCTCTGCGTGCTCCCCGGGAAGATGGTGCTCTCTGTCCCTACCCCTTTCAGAGGCTGCTTTGCTGGTCCAGCAGGGAAACTGCCCCCAAGGCACTCCCCCCTCTCAAAAGCGGGATGAAGAGCAAAAGCTAATTGGGAAGCCAGGAACCAGGCTGGGGCTTGAGGGAACCTACGCTGGTTGCCACAGCAACTCTGCAAATCCATGCCACCAGAGACCACCATGGAGAGAGTGCACCCTCAGCAAG
>VXAK01022696.1:0-15613 GCA_013399435.1 Arenaria interpres | reverse complement strand
AGGTTGCCCAGAGAAGCTGTGGCTGCCCCATCCCTGGAGGGGTTCAAGTCCAGTCTGGATGGGTCTTGGAGCAACCTGGTCTGGTGGGAGGTGTCTCTGCCCAGGGCAGGGGGGTTGGAGCTTGATGATCTTGAAGGTCCCTTCCAACTCTAACCATTCTATGATTCTATATTCAGAGGATGACAATCCCCAAAAGCGTAACCTCCACAGGGAAAGTAAAAAGAAACCGAACCCTGTTTTAAGAATCACAAAACTTTACAGGAGACCAGGTGCTATCAATGCAACAGAAAGCACACGCCAAAATTCTCCGAGGGTGGGGAAGGAAGATGGGCAAGAAAGAAATACCCCCGTGGTCCCTGAGCAACTCTAAGCACCTTTCTTCTCAGGTGTGTCTACATGAAAGGTCCACAAGATTTTTTCCTAGTCCCTAAGGTCTCAAGGCCTTCCACTAGAGAAGAAATAAAATAAAATAAAATCATATTTAGGAGGTACTTGTTGTGGACCTATATACATACTGTAAGAGAGCTTATGAAGTTCACTCCCCAAAGCACAGCAGGTGCAAGTCAGAGGAAAGGAAGCATTCAGCTTAGGTGAATTTGCTCTACGTTTATCCTCCATCAGGGCAACTTAACGTTAGCCAAAGCGTGGTGAAACTCAGCACGAGCAATAAATCCTTGTGTTTCAGGCCATAAATCTTAAGACAGCATGTCAAAACCCAAGTCAGGAGATCCAAGACCGGCAACGGCTGTACGTTCACAGCTTGAAGTACAACATAGTGCAACACTGAAAAGCTCTTTTGAACCAGTCATACGCAACCTTTTACGAATTTCCAAGCCTGAAAAAAATCTCTCTGCTCCCCTGTTTCACTGGCCCAGTCATTTTACTACCGGGCCACCAGCAGTTGGCACCCCACACCATCTGTCATTAGCAGACCTACTCCATGAACAGTTTGTTCAGGAGCTGCTTCTCCACCCAAACATCGCAGGCTGTCCACGCACGAGAACAAGGTCACTTAGGCATAAAACAGACTCCTTCTCTCAACACCCCTTTTATCTAATCCTAAACATTAAGGCTTCAGCCTTCCAAATATTTGTATTATCGCTGAAATATGGGAAATGTCGGGCTAGTACGAAGCCTGAAAATATAAAGGGAAGAAAATTAGCAAGTGGGAAGCATGGCTGGCTCTCGCCCAACCTCACCTGTCCTTTATAGAATCTGCCTGTTGCAGGAAACAGAGAAAAGCTCGAAAACTCCGGGAACCAGAGAGATCCTAAGCAAACCCCACAGACTTGTGTTCCTCCTGTGCTTTAGTGATATAGTTGCAAAATGGCTTCGGATTCAACAGGACAGAATACCACAAACTCTCCTCCATTTTTGCCCCCTCTCCCTAGACCTGCACCAGAGAAATGGCCAGTTCCAGCTAGCAACTTGCCTCCTTTAAATGGATTTATTGCTTTTCTAAAAGTCTGGGCACCTCTGTCCCAGAAGGAGGAGGATGACACATGACAGGCAGAGCACGTGTGATGTCCAGGACGAGCACGCTGGTGGAGCCAAACACTCAGTACAGATATATGCTTCAAAGGTAGTATTTAAAACGCTCTCCATCATCACCTCTCATCACCAAGTATCATTCAGACGCAGCCACCATCACTTGTACAACCCCATGAGCATCCTACAAGGATGGAAGCTAGCACGCAGAGCTGGCCCTGCAAAAAAAAAGTCCACAGCTACAGGCAGATGCAGGAAGGACTAAGAGCCATGTCACCAGAGCTCAAATTCAAAGGTCTTCTGCAGTGAATGCATTTCCAAAGTGTCCTTAACAAGGGCGGGAACTTGGCAGCGAGGTCCATGTTTTGTCTTTCAGGGGGGTGGAGGGTGCGTGCATGCACGTGCATGTTTCAGTTACATGCCCACAGAGCAATAGATGCTCTACAGAACACACACCACATATTTTGTGGGAAGAAAAGATTTGCCATTGCAAAATAAGGGAAGAAGAAGTTGTTCAAAAGTCTCCTTTCAGGCAGTCTGAGATTCTCTCTCTCAACCCCAGAAAGAAGGAAGTTATTTCCCCCTTCAGTGGCTTCATTTCCCATAGTTGGTCAAGAACCAAGAGCCAGGACACTCAAAAGATACTTCTAGAAATTCTCATAATGTCACCAACCTATCTTTTCTTTTTTTTTAAATAAGGTTGCCTTTTTTTAGCATTTGTTGTTCTACCTGCTGCTGCTTCTGAGAAAGTCCCTCATCTTGCTCCCTCCCCTACCACTTAGACAGAGGAACCGTATCAGAAATCAATTCATCTGCATTTGTGACAACTCAGGGATCCTTCTAGAGGGCTGTCAGCAGCAAATGTTTGTCCTGGATTAGAGGAATTGAATTCTGAAACCTCACATGCTTTACTTACACCATCAAATAGAACTGGTGCTGGCAAAACCAACACATAACTCCATTCTTCCTTTTCATAACCTCTTTCAGGGTGCTGTGTTGTTGGGTATCACAAGGAAGATGTTCTGTAGAACTATCTCCGTCTGGACAGCTGAGGCTGCAACCACCCTGGCAGAGATCTACACTGAACATTTCTAACCTCAACAGAAAGTTGGTTTGGCTTGAAATCACATCTTCTCTGAAGACAGACACCACGAAGCTTCTCTCACACAAAGGTACCCTGGATTTTAAACCTTGATCTACTTAGTTTTGTTTTCTTCCCAAAGAGAGTTCCCACATCCTGCACATCTCACAGCCAGCTCTCCTTGAAAAGTCATTTACTCTCGGAGTAGTAGAAAAAAAATAGGTTGTAATTAAGCAGAGTTATTAATCTTTTGTCACTTGGGACCCGAAACCTATTCATATTCATCTCAACAGGAGTGTTTGCCACTACAGTCAGGACTGGACACAACTGCCTCAGCATTTTTCAGAAGAGAATATAAGATCTTCTGGGAGTCAATAACGGACTGCTCTGCCTTCTGTTCACAGCAGCATTTAGCTGGGATGTTGCCCACTTCTGCTAGCTCATCACCAACCATTTTTGCTTTCCTGCCTCTCACCCAAAGAGCACCATTGCCCCGGCACAGGTCCAAGCTACCAATCCACAGCCCAGTTTCTTCCATATCTTGCAGCTCTGCTAGCCACCCAGAGGAGAAATAACCACGGCTGCATGGCAGAAGTGGTCTTTGGAACATGCTTTTCAAGATTCCTCTTCTCAAGAGGAAGGAACTATCAGGATCTGCTGAAAGATCTTCAGAATTCCCCACAAAGGCACTTAGATCTATGAAGGAAGCGTCCAGGTCACTTAAAAAGAGAGGCTGGAGAACCCAGTGGCAGCCAAGCAGTCCCTCCTTACCTGAACTGATAAACAGGACTCAAATTTTGCGTCCAACACTCTTTGGACAAACCCCAAGTGGTCATTGTGAAGCCTCATCCCACTTTTTTCAAGTAATGGTCAAGGCATAGAGAGGTTTAGTGATTTCCTTCGCAGACACCATATCCCTGCCTGCAAGGGTTTGAACCCAAGGTTTCTCTGTTCTAATTGGGGTCCAACAGTGTCAGGATTAAAGGATGGCAGTAACTGGATTGCTTGCTGTAGTCACAAACAATAATAAGGTTAAGAGATTTCCTTTCCCTCCGCTTGGCTAGGCTTTGAGTAGGCAGAAGTTATAAGTCGTCGGGGGGGGGAGGAGGGGGGGGCATTAAACCTTTCCACCTCCAATTACTTCAGAGAGGTGTTTAGGGTTGTTCATTTTGCCTCCTACTCACGGCTGACACTTCTCACCTCACTGGTTTAAAGGCACATTTCTCTCTGTATGTAGGGAGCGAGTGCACCTTGCCACGAAAACAATGAATGAAGCAGGCTCCTTGAAACTGTTCTCCTGTCACTCTGCATCCTTTCACATTAAATACCCACACAGATGCATCACTGGAAAGATCACCACTCAAATTTGGCTTAAACAACTGCTGCTAGTCATGAAACAGCTTAGCCTGAAAATGCACCATTCTCTCCCACCCCCTTCCCCACACTTATATCGGCTCTTTCCAGCCTGTCTTCTTTCCTCCTTTTCCCCTCCTGACCCTCAATACCACAACATCGGGATGAAACAGCAAACCTTGGGAGTTGAGAGTTACCTCCAGAACGCACCCAGGCACATCATCCTGCAAATGGGGTTGGAAGAGAGCGAACTTCTCCACCCCAGGGGATCTAATAGGACCTCCAACCTCCCTCTAACCCCTTACTTGTACGATACATCTTTCTTTGAGGGAGCTGCCCTTGACAAGCCAGGATTTGGGCACATAGATCAGAAGTTGAGAGAGTTGGACAGACAGTGGGTATTTTCTTAGTAGCTTGCTGTGTGAGGCTACAAATCCTTTGCTGTGTTACTCATTTGAGGGGGGAGGGAAATTAATTGGGGACAAACCATACCAAACAACTGCTGCTTCACCACATGAACAGGAGAGTTGCTGTGATATAACCACGTCCCCCGGGCTCTGCTACGGCGAGACTTCACTGCTGGTACAGAAGGAAGCAATTTAGAGTTAAGATCTGGTTCCAGGCAGAGAGGGGAGATTTAATCCATCCCTGCTAGTTTTTAACTGTTGGATGAATCACTTCATCTCTGCTCCCCCCACCCCGTGTGTATCCAAAGCATGGAGTCAAACCCCCCACGGAACAGGCAGCGTTTCGCTATAGCACATCACGCAGCATCTACCACAACGGGACACGAGACTCTGCCATAGCCTCCTGGCGCCTCCTGTCACACAAGCTGATTTCCAGATAATAAGCACATTGTCAAGAAGCATCTCCTGAGGAAACATTAAGATCTGCCCAGACAGCCTGTCCCAGCATGCTACTCAGTCACACAGCCATTAGCCTCTCTTATGCTCCACTGCAAGCTACGCGGCTATTAATTGGCCCTACCAGAAGCAACATCTTTCCTCAGCACAAAGAGCCCTTAAAACCTAAGCAGAAAGTCAAAAAAAAAAAAGCCCAACTCATTTCCACATACTGCTCCCTGAACCTTCTTCCAGACTCCACCAGTTCCCATGGTCCTCCCAGCCTGTTCAGGGGGCTCCCAGCCAGAAGAATCCAGACTGCACAGTGAGGAAAAACTCTGCTGGTGATCCAGCTCTCACATGGTTTCTCTCCAGTTGCCCCATTCTGAGCACCCTCGGGTTTCCTAGCTCAGCTCCCCAGTCTGTGAAAGACAGGAAAGAACCCCCAGCCATTTCCTCTAGCTTCAGCATTGTCTTTCCAGCTCAGCAAAATACACTGGAGTGTATGGGCAGTCTTGTACGGCTCTATTTTTTCCCAGGAATCATAGAATGGTCAGAGTTGGAAGGGACCTTAAAGATTATCCAGTTCCAACCCCCCTGCCCTGGGCAGGGACACCTCCCACCAGACCAGGTTGCTCCAAGCCCCATCCAGCCTGGCCTTGAACCCCTCCAGGGATGGGGCAGCCACAGCTTCTCGGGGCAACCTCTTCCAGTGCCTCACCACCCTCACAGCAAAGAATTTCTTCCTAAGATCTCATCTAAATCTCCCCTCTTCCAATTTAAAACCGTTCCCCCTTGTCCTGTCACTGCACTCCCTGACAAAAAGTCCCTCCCCAGCTCTCCTGGAGCTCCCTTCAGATATTGGAAGGCTGCTCTAAGGTCTCCCCGGAGCCTTCTCTTCTCCAGGCTGAACAACCCCAGCTCTCTCAGCCTGTCTTCACAGCAGAGGTGCTCCATCCCTCTGAGCATCTTTGTGGCCCTCCGCTGGACCCGTTCCAACAGGTCCATGTCCTTCCTGTGCTGAGGACTCCAGAGCTGGACACAGAGCTCCAGGTGGGGTCTCATGAGAAGAAGGACAAGAAGGACAAATGTCTTCCTTTATGAATACTGGCACCACGTGGCAGGACAACAACTTTGGGAGAAACCCTGCCACACCTCAAGGTGACTTCTGCTTTACAATATAACCCCACGTTCTCCCTAGAACACCCACAAGGAAACAGCAACGCCGCGGCACGGAAACGAGGAGCTGGGAACCAAATGGGGAGAACAGGAACTCGAGTCAGAGCTACGGCTTCAGGCAGGGAAAGGGTTATTTGAACTTGGAGAAGAGAAAGCAACTTCAGATCCTGGATCCCAACCTAAGCCTCACTTCAGCGTCCAAACCACAAGGTCATCTTTCTGCTCTATTTTCATACAAGTTACTTGTTTAACAAAAAGCATGTGACCAAATTAATTGCTGCTGTGTAACAGCCTCCCTAGAAACATTAGAAAGAGCTTACTAAACAGGTCAGTGGTAAGGCTACAGGCTGCAGCTAACTTTTAGATGTTTGTTTGTTTGTTTTCCTCTGTTTGTTTCTCTTACAGGCAACAGAAAGGGTACATTACTTGGGAAACGTCACATCTTTAACTGGTCATTGCTTTGCTTCAGATCACTGTGTTTGAACTTCCAGCTGGGGTCTGCCCAAAAGCAACCTCAGGGCAGACAGAAGAAAAAAAAAAAATAGAAGAGAAAAAAAAAAATAAAAGAGAAAAAAAAAAATAAAAGAGAAAAAAAAAAATAAAAGAGAAAAAAAAAAAAGAANNNNAAAAAAAAAATAGAAGAGAAAAAAAAATAGAAGAGAAAAAAAAATAGAAGAAAAAAAAAATAGAAGAAAAAAAAAATAGAAGAAAAAAAAAATAGAAGAAAAAAAAAAGGAATGTCTGCAGTAGGACACTGATCTTCTCTCATTTTAGCCGTGCTGAAATTAGGCATCAGCGTTAGCGTGGCTAATGTCACAGAACTCTTTTTCACCAATGTAACAGATTTTGAACTTTTCTGACTAGACACGCAGCAGAATTGCTGCGCCAGCTGTCTCCCCAAATCCAAGAGCGCCTTTAACAAAAGATGCCGCGCTGCCAGCTTAGCCGAGAGCACCAGCCGAACGGCACGGCAAGGTGCACGGGCACCACGCTTCCACGGAGCCACGGCACCAGCGCTCTGCCACGATACCCGTCTCCAGGCTAAAATAAATATGTGTTAATGAATCAACCACCGCAAAGCGGTGAGCGATTACGAAATCGCAGCCTCGTCTACAGGAAGACAAGATGGAGTGCTTAAGACGCGGTGACAAGTACCTTTCAACCAAGTCTGAAAGTGCTAATGGGGACGCGGGACAGGCGACCTCCTAACACTCATCACCGGGCAGAGCTCGCCGGGGTACACCTCCAAGCCCGCTGGAGATGCGCCAGCCCAGCCAAGCTGGGAGAAGGGGTGAAATGAGGTCAAGGTTAGTTCACTCGTCCAGACCAACTTCCTCCAGTTCTCCGCTGCAGGCATTTTGTTCAAGTGCCAGTAGACGCCTGTCTGGCAAACCCCGGCTACAGTGACTTAAAACACATCCAGACTGTCCTGGTAGAGACCTCCCCGCACCGTGACACAAAGGGAACACGTGCCATACAGCAGCTTCCACGACGCACAGCCTAACAGCTTTCCTACCGACGATGAACGCAGAGCTAAGGTTTCATTACAGCTCACGTCTCCTGAAGTGGCAAACCCACCAAACATCCCATCTGTTTCCTTTGCTGTTATCTTGAGCTGGCAAGCGTCTGACTACCCGCAGGCTCAGGAACGTGGTACCATGGTAAGACACATCTGGGAAGAGAGCACAGGGGAGGGACTGAAGGGATACAACAGCAGTGATGCAGGCCAGCACGGGCACCCATTTTGGAGGCTTCTTCATACTGTAAGGAAAAAAAGAATGATTTACCTTTAAGAAACAAAAAGCTTCGTTCTAAAGAGTCGCACAGATAAGATTCTTCACTCAAAAGAGTGATTCTCACCAAAACCGGTGAATTTGTGCGTAGGCTTTTCATCCACTCGCCACACAAGCTGTTAATAACCAGAGCCTGTACGAGGCAGTTCTCTGCTCAGATCCTTGTGGGTGAAGCAGGTCCCTGAAATAAAGGTGACTTCCCCACAGTTCCACAAACCAGTGTTGCAACAGATAAAGTTATCCCCAGGGAGGTATGAACATCTCATCAATACACAGGTGAGATGAACAAAGTGTAAATGCAGAGTAACGGGAATTTCACTGAATTTTTTAGAGTTGGAAGGGACCATAGAGATCATCTAGTCCAACTCCCCTGCCAAAGCAGGACTACCCAGAGCGTGTCAGAGCATGCCACTCAGGACTGCATCCAGGTGGGTCTTGAAAATCTCCAAAGAAGGGGACTCCACACCCTCCCTGGGCAGNTTTGTAGCCCTACGCTGGACTCTTTCCAGTAGTTCCCTGTCCCTCTTGAACTGGGGAGCCCAGAACTGGACGCAGGATTCCAGTTGTGGCCTCCCCAGTGCAGAGCAGAGGGGCAGAATGACCTCCCTTGACCTGCTGGCCACACTCTTCCCTATGCAGCCCAGGATCCCGTTGGCCCTCCTGGCCACAAGAGCACTTTTGTCTGACTGGAGATTAAGGAACAAAATAGGCAGAGAAAAAGCTTGAAAAGCCAAGGGATTTGACAAACATCAAGGAAAAAAAAAAAAAAAAAAAAGAGTAAATTATTCATATATACAGTACGCTGTGAAATCCAAATAGACATCCCGAGTCTGCTTCTGAGAACGGGGTACACAAGAAAGGAAGAAATACTTGGAGCAAACAGCCTCAAGCATAAGGTATGAGAGGATTGAAAGAAATGTCTGTATATGGGGTTGTATTTCAGGGATGCGCATACAAGAAAATTCAGAAAGTCTACCAGAAGAAAAAAGCTGATACTCATTAACAGTGAAAAAAAATCTAAAAGCCATTAAAAAACAACCCAAGCACATCAAGAACATAGTCCAGCTGAAAAAACACAAGCCGTACAAAACCAAGAAGTGGCTGTTGCAGCTTCACAAGGAATAGTCTCTGAATTCTGAGGAAAAAAAGCAACCTATTTTGAAATAAGAAAAAATAAGATTCAGAACTAAAGAATATTCAATTACGGGTGTGCAAGGCAAGACAGAAACCGAGAACACTGGCAAGAACGGTGCCAAAATTATCAGCAGGTGTGTGCAGGGCTTCTGAGGGAAAGTGGATGTATTGACAAAGTAGACAAAAAATGGACTGCTAGAAGATAGCTGAGGGAACACAAAGGGAAATGCAGAACAAACACAAGGGAGCTTCTCAAAAAATATATAAATAAAGTACATCTCAAAAAAAAAATAAAACCCGATCTAAATAATATGGATTCAGAGACACTACTCAAACTGAAAAAAACCAGACAGAAGAAGAATCAATGAGAGGACCTGGATGAACGTGATTTTTCTCCCCTGGTAAAGAAAAGGTATTAAAGAATAGGAAAAGAGCAGCAGAACCCTTAACAAAGGAGTTACCCTTATTCTAACCCTGCTATCAGTGTAACAGCACAAGAGCTAAGTATTAGTGTTTTTTCAGTTTTGGAAAATGGAACCAAAGACATGAGTTTTGCCAGCAGCCCAAACTTCCTATACTGATGAGAATTTAGTTAGAAAAACAGTTAAAAAAAAAGCAGCTGAGCATGGAATCTGGACATTTTTTGTTCAGGAGATGGCCCCACATGCACTGGCTTTGGATCTCATGCTACTGGAGATACGCTCGCGCAGATGAAGAAGCAGCTTGATAAGAAGGATTTACGGCGCAAGCGTAAAAATCAGCATGAGATAAAAAAAAAAAGGAAAAAAAAAAACCTAGAAAAACTACAATAGCAGCCAAAATACAACAGGAGTTTTTATTTGCTAAACAGAATCTCTCACTGTGTTAGACCACAGGAGAAAGGAGAAACGGAAAGAGCGTGAGCAGTGCCAGTGGGCAGTAAATTATAAAGGAGGTGGCATTGCAACAGGCCTGCAGAAAAAGCCGGTGTCATTTGGGGCTGTGCTCACAGGGGCTGAATCACACTGCAGAGCAGGGAGTGGTCTCTGTAACCACCGTTGCAGTGTGTTAAGGTACCTGAAATACTGCATCTCTCCTTCGGGACCACTGCAACCAGGATATTGAAGTATCCAAACAAAGCCTCATTTATCTAACAGACTTCTAACCGCAAGAGCGGTATCACTTAAGACTGTCTGCTTCCCCGGAGGCAAGAGCCAGGTTCCCGCTGCCACATCCCACACGGAGGAGCAAGACACTCTCACTTCTTGTTTCCCAAAACAGCTTTGATGTAGCTAAAAACAAAACAAGACAAAACGGAAGCACAGCTTCCCCCGTCAGCCGGGATGCTGAAAGCTTGGACCAGACAAGAGCGCAAGGTAATCAGAAAATAGCCTTGCCCAGATGCTCATCTGGCATGCTGGAAAATGTAGTGTGGTCTCACCTCTGGCTTGTTTCTTCATAACTAAAGCTTGGACCAGATGAGAACACAAGTTATTCAGAAAATAGCCTTGCCCAGATGCTCATCTGGCATGCTGGAAAATGTAGTGTGGTCTCACCTCTGGCTTGTTTCTTCATAACTAACTTCTTCTGAAGTTGACTGGAGACACGCGTTCCATCTAGAATCCTTCCACGTTGCAAACAATAACCCAAGAGCATCAGCCCGGATTTCATCAAAGGAGGGAGCTGCTACGGGAACCCCGTAAAACGCTACTGCTCAGCAATTTATTCTTGTGACAGGATAAAGGTCAGGGCGTCCCCCATCCCAGAGGAGGGTGCACTATACGCATACTCTACGGCTGTTAGTAATCAATCACAAGTAGCTGGATACGCCACAGGGAATGGAAGGAGCACTCATGGCATGCCAGCACAATAAGAACAATGCAACATTTTTGATAAGCCATCAGGCAACCGAGCTAACCCAGCCTCGCTAATGAGCGAAAGGCTGGAGAGCAAGGCTAGGAGGCAGCGTGGCAGGTACTTCAAATAAAATTAAGCCTTCGGGAAAGTCACTATTAATATTCTGAAAGGAGCACACGCACACACACACACCCCCCCCATCCATCATACTGGCAGGGGGACACTTGTCCCGAGTTTCACTAATGAGCAGAAAGAAGGAGTAACAGACACCAACTCAATTATCGTTCGCTCAGGAGGGAAACCTAACACTGCTAGAAGAGAAACCCCAAACGCGCTCCTCTGCCACAGAGAGTGGCAGACAGCGGACAACACGTCGGACATATTACACTGCAGGCTCGTGGCCAAAACGACAATACTAAGAATAATAAGCAAGCCAGTGGCTGTTTAGAACGTTTTGTTTTCTATATAGGTCTAAAAGGAAACCATAATTCAAACATGGCAAATATCACCAGTTATAAGAGACTGTTTCCTTACAAGAAACAAAAACAAGAAACAAGAGACTGTGGCCTCTCCCGAGCAGTCCCCGCCTGGAGCCACTCAGGTTTGTCACAGCCTTATAGCATCTTTGAGGAAACAATCTGGAATCATTTAACATTCCCAGAGGTGCAACTCCGTAGCTTACCCAAACAGAGCAGATTTTGCTGAGGTTGGAAGTTTACCGTGAAAATGCCTGATTTACCCAGGAAACCACTCGTAGAACATCTCAGGCAGATAAATACATGTTATTCCAGCTGGAATAAGTGTTTCTTAAAGGAACACCCGGTTCAGAGGCTCTTCATCACCAAATCAGCTTCAGACAAGGAAACTCTTAGGGGCTGCATACAAGACAGGCGCTACTCCTCGCAGAAAGGAAACAGAAGCCGGAGTCCCCCACAGCTGAGAGCACAGCCCACTCCGTGGGGCTGGGAGATGCTGCCAACCCAGTTGAATCCAGCTGTGCCGGAGGAGAGCACGTTCCTCCACACCGGACGACACGTACTGCCCACTGCAAGGCTTTCCGGACCTCAGGCAAAGGAAAACGTGCATCCAGTTGCACAGATGAAGTCTCAGCCTACCCTCCACGAGGCGTTATCAACAGGGTTATCCTCTTGTCCAGGGATAGGACAAGAGGAAACAGGCACCAACTGGAATATAAGAAGTTCCACCTAAAGATAAGGAGGAACTTCTTTCCTGTGAGGGTGGCAGAGCCCTGGCAGAGGCTGCCCAGGGAGGTGGTGGAGTCTCCTTCTCTGGAGACATTCAAACCGCGCCTGGACACGTTCCTGTGCAACCTGCTCTGGGTGGACCTGCTCTGGCAGGGGGTTGGACTAGATGATCTCCAGAGGTCCCTTCCAACCCCATGTGATTCTGTTGCAGAGATGAGAACCTTCACCCCATGGCACTGCAAAGGATCACCGTAGCTGGCACTCATGGGATATTTCCAGTTGTACTTGCAATAACTGCTCTCCTTCCCAGAAGGCATTCATTAGGCTGTAACTTTCCAAAACACACATTGAGAAGTTTTAACGACAGAGAATTCAGAGCACCTTCTGAAACGTAATGTCCTGGAGGTGCACGCACACAGTCTCACAAAGTCAGGTCAAACCACGTGCATTTCCTTAAGCCAACGCTTTCCTATCGCAAGGAGGAGACACTGTGCTTGAGCACACCATGTGGGTGGCAGCAAGACTTGGGAGTATTTTTGAGCTCGTGCATCGTACTGAGATCCAGGGTGCTCTGGCCAAAGCCCAGCGTATTTGAACCCTTGCAGCATCATTCGCGCCGTAATTTGTACGGGTAGAATCCGCCTTCGCAATCTGAGCTCAACACCACCGACGCATTAGCCAAAACACAGCTCGTATCTCTCACCTCTAACTAGAAGTGCGATGACTTATCACCGAAACAACATCCACACAACAGCTGTGTCATGGAAAAAGAGCAAGAGTGAACACAATCACACAATCTTATCTTGTTTCCTAATTAGGGACTTGCATTTAAGGGCTCTCAGATATTAAAGGGGAAAAAAAAAAAAAAGAAAAAAAGGAATAGGCGTCCTATTAACAGAGGTTGAAAAATACCACTCCTCGGAAAGAACAAGACCCCAAGCATGTTTGCACAAAGTCCTTTCACACATTTTTTTCCAAATGTACTGCCTGATTAGCATACAAAACGATGAAGACGCAGTAAGATGTTACCTTGATGCGGCCAGACATTTTACTTCGGCAAAGCTCTAGTTGATTTCTTGCAGTTTCCTCACAGTGAAATCCTGCTCCAACCCTTAAGGGGACTTATTGGCACGGTAACACAACAAAGACACTTTCTCCCACATCAGAACACCCTTATGAAGACTTTTACCAAGATAACTTTGAGTGGAAACTAAGGCTGATTGATTGATTGGTTATTTTAGCGAAAGCACGCTTCACACCCTGCAGCATGAATCAACCAGGATTGCTTTCCTTCTAAGGCTTCGCGATGGGAAGCCAATAATCCCTACCCCAGTGGGAAGTCTAACTGAAGATGCAAAGAGCATTTTGCTCGGTTTCCAGGTGTTTACTTCTTTCTGCCTCTCTGCATAACAGCCCACTGCCCAGAAAATTCAGCTCTGCCTCCCCTGAGAGCCACTCGAGCCAAAGGCAGCTGGGTTTAGGCTGTGCTCACTCGGTTCATAGGAAGGGCATTAAAAGTTCACAGATCTCTCTCAATTTGGCCCTGAAAACAGAAAGAGTGCAGCAGGAGGGAGGATACCACCATTCTGAGAGCAAGGCAACTTCCGAAATTAAAATGTGGACTCAGCTCAGTGGTGCGTTCCTGATTCAGCAGGGAAGACCTCCATTACGGGCAACAGTTCATCTTAGAAAGCCAAGACCGTCCTACAAGGCATCAGAAGCCTTACAGGCACGCTACTCAACCGTTCAGTACCTTGGGGTTTATACTCCACAGTGTCTATTTTCACTGTCCCCAGGCCGCCTCTCCCAAATCCTGAAGGCCTGGACACAACCTGTCAATGTCCTGCATGAAGAGCCAGACGCAGAGCAACCCCACGAAGGCTGATCTGGCCCAGTCCCGCTCCCGCAGCAGCCGGAGAAGGAGCACAGGGACAGCACAGACTTACGACAGAGTCTAGAAAAAAAGAAAGCCCATTCCATAGCATTAAAATTCCGTGCAGTGTTCTCCTTTCCCTAGATATGCATAGGGCTGGAAGAATTGAGACTATACAAGCGTAAGAGACAGAGAGGCCCAAGGGAGAAGGATTATTGCCCTTGAATGAATATTGTTTCACTACCGCCACCACCCCCAAAGCACAGTAAGACCAGAGACCACCGGGGCTGGGCACTGGGACGGGACATCAGAGTTTCTACCTCGAAGAATATAACGTCAAGACTAAAATATTACACAAGCAGATCAGTAGGGGAAGAACGTGGACAAGCAATAAGTAGGCACCGTGCAGAGATCCACCATTAACCCAGCTCAGATTTGAGGCTTGATCTCCCCTTAGTTTCAGTGAACACAAATAGGTGCCTGATAGGTGCCCACCTGTGACCTGCTCGTTCAGCAAAACTTGGGCTAGCCAAGGACTAGAAAAGACAGAGGCACCAGTCCCACACTGGTCACTGTGGACTTCTCCAGAGACCTGCTGACTCTACAGGCACAGCAACACACCATACTAGAGCCGCGGCCTTTGAAGGAAGCGCCAGTTTCCATCAGCTTCTTCCCATCCTAACAAACATTGCATTTGAAGACATTCCAGAGATGAAATTTCAGGTCAATTTTACAGAAGTTTCCTCCAAGGTGGTGTGCCCTCTGCCTAGCTCTTGCAGCATTTCCATTTGTGAAGACTACGTACGTGCATGTACTTCACCATCACGAAGTTCTGTGCTCTGTGTCTGCAACTTCTATTCTTGCTGTGGGAAGTCAACCTGGTAATTCTCTCCTGCTCTCCAAATTCCAGCTTGGGAGTAACCCATCCACAAACAAACAATACCTCAAGTCACCTGAAAGCTATGGAATGATTACTGCTTCCTGCTCCACACAACAGTCTCAACGTGTGTCATCAAAAGGTACGCTGCCTTTTCACAGCCACATGTTGCAAACTCCTTCCCATTTGCTGCCAGCTCAGCCCAGGACCTCCTTGGGCACCACAATCACACAGGCTTTCTCTACGAGCTTGCACTATTTTGGAACATTTCTACTCCGACTCATCCAGCTCCTCAATCACCGGGTTTCTCCCTACAAACACATCAACCTTCTGAAGCCCCTTCACGAAGGCTGGCGTTCTCCCGCCCTACAGGCACAATTCTTTTTCCCCTCTTGAATTTTACGCCTCCAGCTTTTGCGCGGCACTTGGATCCGTCCCTTGCAGGCAACACAACCCAGCCCAGAGAAACGCGGATCCAGAGCGACTTCCTGAACCCTGCCACTTGAGAAGACCTCCTGATCCCTGTCTGATCGGCGAGCCAAAAGACACATAGCTCATCCAGAACCTCCTGGCTCCAAGAGAGGTCTTTGCGTTCCTCCCGTAAGCACCTCGAGCCTGGACGTAGCCTTAAACCATACACTCAGCACCGACCTTTACGCCATTCGGCTCGTCTTCTGGCTCTGCCGGGGATACAACCGTGAAGTTCGGCAGCAGAATGAATCCTTTTCGGTGTTACCGGCCCGTCTGGTGACACGGGCAGCTCCACGGATGCCAGGAGGCCGCTGCCTGGCTTCGGGGGACGGGCTGTGAGGCCACCGTTCCCTCCAGGGATGAAGGGGCAGCTTTCCGAAGCGGCGTGGCCGCCACGGTACGCCCCGCTGCTCGGAGATCTTCCCTTGGCCATCACGGGAGACACCAGCCAGAGGCCCCAACATGGAGTCAAGGCAGCCCC
>VXAK01022693.1:12016-24472 GCA_013399435.1 Arenaria interpres | reverse complement strand
TTGACTTTTATTTCCTGAACATCTGGCCCAATGATTATATATACTGTGTTGTAATGTAGAGATTCATTTCATTCATCTCTTCCTCTTCCTTTCAATGTTTTGTCGTACATTTCTAAAAAATCAAGCATACTGGGTTAAAATTATTTTGATGCATGTTAGTAATATCATTTTATCCTATGGTAGTTATTGCAAATACAATAGGAATACTTCAGCTGTGCTGTGTAAGTGCTTTACTTATTCTGAATGAAAAAAAAAAAAGGTTATGTTGCTTTTTCTATCACCATAAAAATCTTTCACCTTAGTGTCCTCTTGTAAAAAAAAATCAACAAGTAAAAATGCTTTGAAGGCAGGTTTCCTAATCATATTTTTATAAAGAGATATCCTTCATTGCTCAATTTAACAGGGCAGTAGAATGCCAACTGGTAATTGAAGCCCCGATGAAGAAAAATATAATATCAATCACACTTGTCATTAAAAAAGAAGCAAAAAGGTATACAAATTAATGTGGTTTTGTTTTGAGCCAAGGATTTTTTTAAACAGAAATACTGATTTATGCAACCATCAGGTTTGAATGCATGCAACACAACTTTCTCAGATTGAATTCCATTGATTTTCTATAACAATGTCAAGCATTCAATGCATCACAGCAGCCATGAGACTGAAATAAATAATCCCTTCAGAAAGAAAGTGATTCTTCTCCTCTTAAATACATAGGTGAACATCTTGTTCTCCTGCTCCTTTGCTCTGTTGTAGCTTAAGCTGTAAGGTTTTAGAACTTCTTAATTCCGGGTCTTCATTTTCATTCAGAATAACATGCTTTCTTTTTCTTATAACCTTCTTTATGCTCTTGCCTCTGGGACAAGTTGTTAGAACTATATGCCATTCTGTTTATGAAATGTGAGACATGTAAAGAACAAAATAAACGCCAGCAAAATCAGCTTTGAATAGTTAGTAGTTATATGTGATATTGACAGAAGCTGAGTAGCACAAAAATAGCCTTGAAAGATGCTATTTTACATGTAAGATTCATATTTGAAAGGTGCAGTGCACTTGTAACACATACTGCATATACAAATTAATATTTGTAATGAGATCTGCAGTGCTTCTGATCACACTGTCAGTCATAATCACTTTTCTGATAATGTTAGTTCTGGTTATTTGAACTTAATATTTATAGCCCAGGACTGTCATTTACAAACTTGAGTTTGATGGGTTTTGTACTCCACACTAAATTTATCACTTGCATTGTTATTGATTTGTTAGTCATTTACTATTCTTTTTCATACATATGATTTAAAGTTGGTAAATAATTTAAATTGCACTAGGACATTCATTTTAGGCACCTTCAAATGTTATTCTGAAATGCTTACCATGAATATGACACCACACTATTGCTTATAAGGAATGACATACAGTTTTCAGCTCTGTTTCCCTGCAAAAGGCTACTATGATCCCCAAAATATTTAACTGATATGCAACTTGGTTCATCTGAAATACATAATGCATGCTTTTCAGGTGAAACTAACTAAAAAAAAAAAAGACAAAAATCCTACTTTTTTGCAAGAAGCAAGAAATATAATGTAGAAGATCGGATTATCTTCTCACCTTCTTATTTAAGAACAAGGGAAGAATCAGTTCTATTTCTTTTTGCTTTTTATAAGTGATTCCCTGAACATCAAGGAATTCCAATGTCTATTCAGCAGTTTCCACAACTGCAAATTGGCCTTTTATTTTAATTGGCAATAGCAGGTCAATGCTAATACTCATTTGTAATCATAATGGGTCAATATTTGTACCTAATATTGAATTTGAACAAGCATGGGACTGATTTTTTTCCTTGGGTTCTGAACTGTTGTGCTATCTTAAAAGCCATATATTGAGTGCCATATTTCTTAAGAGCAATATTTCTAACAAGAAAGACCTATATGAAAGTGATGACCAGGGAAAATGTACTGTAAGAATGATTGCTAACTTATTAACACTATGTATTTCACGCATCTTGCTTCTGAAATTTCAGTTAACTCAATGTCCCTCTTTTTCTTACACACAGGAAAGAATGTCAGACATCTTCAGCAGGATATTTGAGCAGAGACATGGTTTGGGTGTTTTGATTCATCTTCTACACTTGTCTCCATTGATTATTAAAGAAGCCCATGGCAACTGTGTTCCTTGATGTCTGATGTTTGGCAATTTGAACACTGTCCTTTTGCCATCTTCCTCTGACTTTTAGGGTGGTTTAGGGTAGGAAAGGAAGATGTTTATTATGCTGCAATATCTAATACAACTTAAAAAAGCATGTGAATGACCATCAGTTTCACTGTACACAGAAATTAGCTCTGCAGTAATTCAGAATAATGGAACAGGAATGTAATATAGCACTATGCATGGTGAACAGAAATTAGTAGAGCTTTGGATGTAGCAATTCTCTCTAAGAGCGTATTCTTTTTTCCAGAAATTTTATGAAAGCCTATTTTCATAATTATGTAATATCTAACTGGGCAATGAATTAGTGACTATATTGTAAAATGTCATCTAGAATTGCATACTGCCCCAGAAAGGGAATGCAACACAGTTGGTTTGTGTTTATTTTGATTCTGCATATCTTCTTGTGCTATAGGTAAGGAAAATAGGAAACATTGGTTTGCTTTGAAATCTTTTACTTGTGTATTATGTTTCTCTGTCCTCAGTGGAAGAAAAGATAAGTCTTCATCAGCACGATTGTTCCTAATGATTCAAATAGAGCACTTTAGGTATAATTTAACAGATACGTAAGTTCAAAATGAGTAAGAGTATTCAGGAGGGGAATAAGGTGATGGAAATTTATGTTTATTGCTTCATTATTGAAATGGAACTTTTTCCATTTAAAAAAAAAAAAAAAAAGAGGTCTGGGTATCTTTCAGATGTTTAAATTTAAGTGAGCTTCTTGTTGTGGGCATCTTCTTTAGTCAATAGTAAGAGATAAGCATCTTTAGGTGATATAAATCACAGCTACACAGAGTATTACAGAATAGTTGAGGTTGGAACGCAACTCTTAAGATCATCCAGTCAAGTCTCCTGTTCAAACAGTCAGATAGAGGAAGTTACTCACAACCTGGTCCAGTGGTCTTTTCAGTATTGTGACTGACTAAACCCTTAGGGCTAGAGTGTGCCTCACTAAATAAACCCCTACTATCGAAGACAGTTCAGTGGAAATGGACAAGACTGACTTGTCCATGAACCTCAGAGAGTAATGCAAAGAAGCTGACTGTATCTCAACACAAAGGGCACTAGAGGGTAGCGTTTGTTTTAGAGAAACAACTATCAACATTTGACTGGATCACTTGGTAGTGAAAAAGTCTCCCTGAGTTAACTAGATGAGCATGGACAGATTGAATACACCTGTCTTATGAGCATAAACTGAGAGCTGGGGTTGTTCAGCCTAGAGAAGAGAATACTCCAGGGTCTTTCAGTACTTGAAGAGGGTTGTCACATTAAAAGGAATGTAATTTTGATATTTGTCTGTCAGAGTCACAGGACGTTCACTGATTTCTCTGATTTGTCTGTCCCAGCAAAGGACTTCCACTGAGTCAGATTGACAAAAATTGAAATTAGTTATTTATTGAGAGCGACAGATTTGAGATTGCTGTTGATAAATTCACAAACTTCAATAGTGCTACTAATTAATGTTAAAATTGCTAGCAAAATTAATAATGATACTACAACCCATAGGTAACATTCAGCAAAGGGTAAAAGATGCCGTGCTGACCCAGTGAGGCATCCCTGTCTGGCGTGCAGGAAGAGAATGCAGCCTGTCAACTGGTCTGTCAGGTATCAAGGTTCTTCTCTCCTTATTTAATACCTATTTTCTCCGTCTTCTTTTCCCCCAAACTGCGAGGTTTCCCTCCCCTAGATGACTTGTAGTATGATTTGGGTGGAGAGATGGATATACTTATATAAGTTTAGCATGATCTTATTAGCATTATCTTAGCTCTCTTATTATTATATTATTAGCTCTCTTAGCATTNTGGAGAGATGGATATACTTATATATGTTTAGCATGATCTTATTAGTCTTCATTAGCATATACAGGGTTGTCAACTTTCATATGCATATCACAGGGAATGAGGCAAAGGTCAGTCATTGGGCATGGTAGCCTTTTGAAGAAACAAAGAACTACACAAGATCCTGTTATCTTGTTTTATTGTCTTTGCTGACTGAAAAGCAAGGCTGTCCTGTCTATATAAGGCTCCCCCCTTATCTCCCTCCCTCCCTCTTTGCTCAGAAGAGCAAAGGCCAAAATCATATGCATCAGGATAAAGGCAGTTTGTTAGGTGAAGATAAGCTGCGCATGCAAGCAAAGCAAAATAAAAAATTCATTCACTACTTAGCAGCAGGCAGACATCTAGCTACTTCCCTGGAAGCAGGACTTCAGCACGCTTTGGAAGACAAATGCCGTAACCACAAATATCCCTCCTCCCTTCTCTTTTCCTTAAGCTTTTATTGCTGAGCACTATGGAATAGAATATCCCTTTGCTCAATTTGGGTCAAGCTGTCCTGGTTTTATATTCTTCCCGGGCTCTTGCCTATCTCCACCCTACTCACTACTGGGGCACAGGAGAAACAGGGAAAACTTTGATGCAGTGCAAACAAGCACTGATCAGCAATAACTAAAACATCGGTGTGTTATCAACACCGTTCTAGCCACGCATTCCAAACACAGCACTGTACAGGCTGCTATGAAGAAAGTTAACTCCATCCCATCCCATCTTGGTGGCCCTTTGCTGGTCTTTGCCTAGTATTTCCATACCTTTCTTGTACTGGGAAGCCAGAACAGGACCCAGGACTCCAAGTGTGGCCTCACCAGGGCTGAGTAGAGAGAAAGGATCACCTCCCTCAGCCTGCTGGCAACACTCTTTCTAATGCAGCTCAGGATACTGCTGGCTTTCTTGGTCATGAAGGCACATTGCTGGCTCAGCTGCTTGTCCTCCAGAACCCCCAGGTCCTTCTACATAAAGCTTCTTTCCAACTGGTCTGCCCCCTGCATGAACTGCTGCATGGACTTATTTTGGCCCAGGTGCAATTTCATGAGTTTCCTGTCTGCTTGGTTCTCCAGTTTGTAGAGGTCCCTCTGAATGGGAGCACACCCATCTGGTGTATTAGCCACTCCTCTCAATTTTGTATCATCTCCAAACTTGCTGACAGTGCACTCTATCCCATCATCTGTGTCATTAATGAAGACGTTGAATAACATTGGCTCTAGTAGCAGTCTCTAGGATCAATAAATGAGAAACAACACAAATGAAACGTCCCCTGAATGCTCTTTTAGTCTACATTGTTTATTTGGAAACTAGGATAACTAGCTCAAAACTAGAGGCATAACTTTTAGATGCCAGTGTTATAGCACAGGAAGTAATTTCCAAGTCATGAATATAGCATGGCTACACCCTGCTGTAATATTGATCTAGCTTGACTAAAACAGCAGAAGGGGCAGTATATCAAATAAAAATATTACAAGTGGTGGAAGACGTAAAATAAACTATTGTTTTACCTTATAAAATCTCTTTTACCTAGAAACTTACCCACTCTAAGACACATGAGTGCATCAAAAAGTTCTATACCCTCTTCTGCCTCTGCTAGGAATTTATTTTCCTATGTTTAAGGTAAGCTCAAGGGTACAGCTGTGTAAGCCTGGATCAGAATTCTGTCAAAACAGCTAATTCATGAAGAAAGACCCGTGAGAAGCTTTGTCTGGAATCTCTACCCATCATCTTGGGAGCTGCATTTATTTCCCATGGCCTTGCCTGGGCTACACTGCAGGTATTCTGTGCTTGTCTTGTGCCTTGTTAAGCTTGATCTTGCCTTGCTGACTTGACATCTTGGCTTCATCACTATGGCTTTTTCTGATTACAACCAGAATGTTGGCTGAACCTGGTTTCCAGCACTAGACCTGCATTTCTTTTTCAGTGCTTTGCCAGCTTTACTGTCACCCTCAGCTCCTGACTTGCATTGCCTTGTGAAGTAACCCATTTCTGCTGTTCCCATACACACATACCATCACCTCTTTCACATTGAGGTGTCCTCTTGTGCCTGTCAGATTGATGTGAGGCTGCTTTGGCTCCGTGTCTCCAGGATCAGCCAGTAGTGAGTCTGAACACATATTCCTGATTCACAAACACAGCTGGTCACACAGATCAAAACAACAGTCACATAACCATGAACAGCACATCTGCTTCTGTTCCACCTTTTCATCTGATGAGGATTAAATTCTACTTGTAGAATATGCACAAGCACAATGTGGTTGTCTCCAGTAGCTTGGCCACAGATCCTGGTCTCCTCCATTTACTTGAACCCAGACCTAGCAGATATCAGACCTGTGGTCTGTCTCTGCATGTGCAGTCATTTATACCCCTTACTCTATTTGCTGGCTAGTCCAGCTTGAAGTTCATTAGTGGCTCAGGTAACCATAAGATACACAACTGTAAGAATTTTTTTTTTTTTTTTAATTTATGCAACTTTTTTGCCAAATTCTTGAGAAATTAAGTTGACGTGTCATATATGACAACAATCAGAAGTCAGTTACAGTTAATGTACCTGAAAGGAAAATACCCTTGATAAATATTTCTGTCTAAAAAACACCACTGATGATATGACTGCTGATGCTGTCTTTGTTGTTAAATGACAAAGCCATTAACCCAAATGATATAATCCGTTGTAAGTAATCATTTCAAGTAGGTGATTGACCAAAGCCCATTATACAGACTTGAATGCGATCACGCACAATCACTTCCATAAAAATAGATGGGGTTTTAGAGAGGAGGTAGATGGCTGAAAAAAATGTCAGAGAGAAATGTAAAAAGTTAAGGCAAGATCAAACAAGATATTTTCTTATTAAAACACAGATACAAGATATTGTAATACCTTGTCAGCATTACAGTTATCTTAAGTCCCTATCAGTATAATATTTAGTAAGTATGACTCTTTTACAACCAATTTCCCATAATTTAATTTTAATACCAAATGATTTTTTATCAATAATATCTACAAATATTTTCAAGAATGCAATGTCTTTCTGTAGTTAATTTTCCTGAAATATTTGTTCATACAAGTTGTCAAGTTTCAGAAAATGCCAGCATTCCAATACAATGACTACACGACAATTATATTCCTTCAAGATCTACTTCTCTCTCTTAAAAAAAAAAATAATTCTTAAAAATATATTATAGCTGGAATAACCAAGACATGCTGGTAAATATTGATAGTGTAAATATTTGATATAAATTTTATTGTTCTGAAGTATCCTTTCTTCTGTATTGTCATGTGATTTACACTCACGTGAAAAAAACCAGCCCACGAAACAGGCATAGTTTCTCTGATATGCTGCAGCAGTT
The DNA here is from genome assembly GCA_013399435.1 of Arenaria interpres. NCBI lineage: Eukaryota > Metazoa > Chordata > Aves > Charadriiformes > Scolopacidae > Arenaria > Arenaria interpres. The sequence goes on along the minus strand of VXAK01022693.1, from coordinate 17,105 downwards.
GTAAAGTTTCATTTTAGCTTTTTTTGATTGTAACAATAATGACTTTATCAGGTAGCTTCTATACTTTTGTTTCCAATATTGTTAATGTATATCAAACAAGTTAGGAAGAAAGGTCTACATGGAACCTAAGTTTGAAACAATAGGCACCACATTTTTTTTTAATTGTTATTTTCTGTAATAAAAGAATACTTTGCATGGAAAAGAGTAATTACTAAATTCTCCCTATTAGTAAAACTGAAAGCTTGGACAACATCACTCTCATTTCTCTTGTGATGGCATTTGCTGAATTTTCTCACCATCATAGAAGACTTGAAAAATAAAGTGAAAATACTTCCATTTTCCTTTTCAGTGCGAGATAGACATTGCCAATATTATTGAGTTTTAGGGCAAAATCCAGGGTTGGCGCTATTCTATGTTAAGTGCATATGGGAGGCAGAAAGAGTGTGAAGGTGAACCTGCTGGATACTATGTATATATTATTTCAGCCTGGCATATAAACTGAGTCTATATATAACTATTTTTTTCTTATTTCTTTTTGGTAGTCTTTCATATTGTTTCCATATATATCTGTAACTTATTGAAGGTTAAGTATAATAATGTTTTGCTAGCTAAAACTTACTACCATTACTTCACTCATTAAAGGCGTCAGAGAACAACTGTATGAAAAGGAGGATTTGAAAGCAATTTCTTTGCCTGCAGAGCTATGCTTTATATTAAAACAACTGATTTAGGTGGGAGAAAAATCCAAAGATCTTCATAGTCTTGTAGGAAGACTCAGGTTTGAAAGACATGAAATGTGCGTCTATAAAATATTCTAATCAGTAAATGTCATACAACCTTTTTTTATACCCCCTTTATTATAAAATAGGTATGTATTTTATTTGAATGTTTATTTCATTTCTATATTTAGGGACATATATAGGAATCAAGACACTAACTCTGGACTTCTATGTGTTAAATTGGAGAAAGCTCTTGAATCTGACAAGGTCTGATGTCAATGAACTTTTGGTCTGGTGGAAATGGAACAACAGAAGCTATGTGCTGGCAAAAAGGAATAATAATCTCACCTCTGAAAAATGATCAATGAAAAGGTGGTAGAGCCAGGAGGGGAAGAGAGGTAGGAGCAGTAGGGGTCTTGGACACTCCGCGTCTTGCTTGAGATCACTGATCCTACTGGAACCTGAAAGCACTTTACAGGCTACAGGTTCCAAAGCTGCCTTAGATAAATACTAATATCAGAGCAAGGTAATTCCATATGAAACATGTGGCAGCTCTCTTTTCCCTGATTTCCATACAAAGAAAATGCCACCTGCATGTCCTGGATAGCAGGTGCTATAATCTGTACTAGATGTCAAGCTGCAAAGCAGAACACTGTAGCGAATTACACAAGCATGAAAAAGAATGTCTAGACAGAGCCTGAAGGACCTTTTGCCTTTGGCACGAGTCACAGTTGCTCCTCTTCAGTTTTTATTCAGAGTTTGTGAAGTATGGGAACAGAAGCCATGAACAGCTTTCTCATTTTCTCCAATTTAAGCAAGAAACCAAACAAAGGTTAGGGTGAATAACCTAGACATTAGTATTTGTACTACATGTAATCGTTTGAGAGCCACAGAAGTTGGGCTGTAGTCATAGCCCAATATCATGGATAATAGCTATTCAGACTTTTTTTTAACCATGAAAACTGACATTAAAATAAACTAGATATTTCCTCTGACAGAATTATTGAAATCTCATTTTCAAAAGTTTTGTTATTTTTTTCCCAATACATCTTCCTCTGTGTTATCACCTGCATAATCCCTGTGTTTACCTATGTGCCCAGCCTCAGTGCTGGCCAGTCTGTATGTATGCTGGTGTCTATTCAGTACACATATGCTGATTGTCGAGTTCTGGCTGCCAGCTTTTCAAACGAGACATTACAATTTTGATTTTTGTCCTCTACATGGTCACTCCTTGTTCTGAAACTCATTTTTAACATCTTAACATTTCTCTCATGTTTGGCAGAAATCAGGTGAAAAGTTATAGAGGTAGATGGATTAAGAGAGACAAAAAAAAATAATTCTAAGTTTTCTTTCTTCAGAAGACCCAGCTGGAAGCAGAAAATTTGAGAGAGCTCATCATTCTCTGCCTATTTACAATCTTGAAAAATTATACATGTAAAAGATAGTTGAGAGATATTAGGTCTATTTATTTCCCTTCCATAATTTGTATGTCAAAAGTAATTCCTCAGGAGGATGGAGGTCATAGGAAATACTGCAGACCTTAGAAATAGTACTGGTCTTGGCTGTCTAGATGCTTAGATGAGTGGGTAGTAGGTATACTTTTTCCTGGCATTTTTTTCTATCTTCCTTTCAGTAAAAAAAAAAATCCAGTGTGTACTGTTTGATGATGAGAGTATTTTATTTCTGATTGCAGAAAAACCATTTTTCTCAAAGTCTTCTCTCCGTACATTGAGATAACCACATACAGCCCTTTACTTCTTTATGTGAGCATATTCTTTAAGATCACTCTTATCAACCTTTGGGCAGACGATTGGGAATAGAAGCAGGAAACATAGAGGACATATCTGGATGCCTTAGCATATGAGGTGGGTAGAGTAATAGAAAGGAAATGACTCAAAACTGAAGCAATGCAAGCAGATGAGATTTAAGATGAAAATATATGTAGATCCTGAGAGCCATTGAAAAAAAGCCGTTTCTGTCTGGCTTCACCTCTTCTTCACACACAGATCCCTTTTGCCACAAGGAGATAGCTAATGACACTATATAATGGTTCCCATTATATAGCAGTAATGACAAGATTACAAAGTTTGCATGGTTCAGATGGGGTCAGGGTGAATGCTAGGATTTCCAAATGGATGTCTAAGACTGGCACTCTGCCCAAGATACCCAGTGCAATTTACAGTGCAATATGGAGGCGTGGAAGGTTATCAGAGAATGCCATATGTGTCCAAACCATGAATAGAAACAAAACATTTCCAGCTAGGGCATCCTCATTGGAATGATCATCAGTAGCATCTGACAGTTCAGTTTTGCTACAGACACAACTTGTGGAGTCCACTTCTTTCACCCTTGAAAATGTAACAAAAGAATAAAAGCTTTCCCTCATTATTTGTTATTCCTACACATCCAGACATTCTTCAAACAGACTGAGGCAAAATATAAATCAGCCGGTGTCTTAAGCAGGTCAGGTTTTCCCACTCTTTCTATGTTTTTCCAAAATGACTGTGATCCAATAACCAAGAATGATGATCCTAGCACCTAGAACTCCTTTTTCAGGTTCTAAGGAACCAGATGTAGTTCAAAAAATAACAGGGAGTCAAAATTAACACAAAAATGCCATTCAATTTGTGATTTAACCAGTTAACTATGCCAATATCATGCTACAAATCACTAGTTTCCTATCATAGATAGATAAATAAATAATCATTATGGGAAAAATAGCCTTTAAACCATACTACATGTAGGAAGAAAAAGAGAAAAAAAAAAGGCCATGCTTTTTTATGTTTATACATGCTCTTCTTTCAGAAATACCTGATTGTTCATAATCTGCAATTAGGAATACTGAGATCAATCAGAAAAAGCTATCATTGCCAAATATAAACTTTGATCTGTTTCTCTGCATTTCTACCTTTAATACATTCTTTAGATATGGTAGCAATGACATCAGTTGTAGTATGATGAAAATTGAAAGAAGTTTGTGTAAAACTAAATATGAAATGTGAATCTATATGTTTAACAAATTTAATTTCTTTACTAGAAGAAACAGCTGTAGAAATCACTTATGGCATTTATTTTTGATAGCTGATGAAAATTTTTCAGACAAAACTTTAAGGAACTGCTGAATTATTCCAGGAGAATGCAGATGATCTGTCCTTGACTTAGGCACTGAAAAAATAGCTTTTAAAATAGGTACAAATTTATACAATGATGATCAGCTGTAGACATGAAACTGTCTCATGGAAGAGTACAAGCACTTTCAAATTTGAGACTGTTTCATATTAAAGATCCAGAAATGGCTCCCTAAAAAGGTTAGTGTCTCTAATGCACTGTGGCCAAGATGAAGAGTGACATGCTTTCAAGCCTTTATTTAAAGGCATATTTTTATCCTAAAAGATCATTGAATAAAAAGAAAAGAAAAATAATTCAAGGGTAGGAGACTAGTAGTTTCAGCTTCCCAGAGTGATATAATCATTGGCCTACACAATTAGGGTCCCCTTTTGTTTCCTAGTCTATGAAACTACATTGTTCCAGTACTAGAAGATGAAGTAATTTGAAATTCCTAAATTCCCATAGTCATAAATTAAGTATTATTCTTGAATGCACACCATCATAATAACTGGAACTTCTTTTCTTGATTCTGTCTACTAGGAGGAACAAAACCAGACATTTACAGAGCAAAATTTTTGACATCTACCTTAGGGTGAGGTAAATAGCACCCAAAAATAAACATTACTGTCCACTAACTATAAATACTCTGGATTACTGGAGAAGAATTTCATTAGGGTTTCAAGTTCCCACCAAGATATTGAATGTAAAATGTTAAAATACTTCATTTTATTCAAGCAGAAAGTAGACTTTAATATATTTCCTGTCATCAAGTCAATGGAAAATCCTGTCCATGCTATAAAGTCCTCTGCATTCAGTAATAATGTTCTAGGAATTATGGGTCCACTGCAAAGAAGAGAATTAGAGGAATGCCTGATTTGTTGTTCTTAGTAAGGCTAATGATGAGCTAAGGGCCACTTGTTCAGCAGTGTCCAAGACTCCTGTGACTCTCAGTATGTCGGAAGGACAGCTCTAGATAATGATGGAATCCTGGACTGACTGCAACTGAATAGAGTGAGATATTTTGAATAATGCAGATAGATGACCAGGTAACTTTGCCAATACAGCTTTTCACTGACTATCGTACTCCATCCTTCATTCTACTGAGTTAATCTAAATTACTCACAGTTTTATGTTTCCTTATTCATAAAAATAATCAACACCAGGTAGGAGTATCACAAATCGATTGCTAGCAGGCAGAGACACTCCTGTAACACTGTTTTTTTCCAGAACGGAGTAATGATGACTGCTATCTAGCCAAAAAA
>VXAK01022693.1:0-11985 GCA_013399435.1 Arenaria interpres | reverse complement strand
AAAAAAAGGAAGGGATAAAGTGAAATTAGAAATTACTTCTTTACTTTCATAAAAGTGTTTATGTATGCAATTCTTATGCAAGTGAGACATCAGCCTGGCTTTGAATGCTCAATTCTTGACAAATGGAACTATGTGCCCTGTCCTTCTTTTACTTTTTACTCTGCTCATAGAGCAACTCTGACCCTAAATTTAAGCTAGGATTATGACTGGTATCTCTTGACAAATTCGTTCACAATTCTTCAGACATTTTTGCTGATTCAACACCACTTAAAATTGGCATATATCCAGATCTCTGCAGAAACTGAAGTTATGCTGAGCTTGTGAAATGTCTTTATTTTGTGCAAAGACAGTGATCTGGGTATTAGAGCAAACCTCAATTGCTTTTAAAAACTAAGTCACAATTTGAACGAAAACGGTGAGGTCAGATCCTTCACTACCATAATTCTAGAGTAATTCCACAGATTTAATGGCAATTTAAGCTACATAGACACCAGGGCAAAAGCATCACCTGGCAAGTAAAAGGTAGAAGGTCCTGATTCTGATTACCTATATATATATCATGAAGTTCAACAAAGCCAAGTGCAAGGTCCTGCACCTGGGACATGGCAATCCCAAGCACAAATACAGGTTGGGCGGAGAATGGCTGGAAAGCAGCCCTGAGGCGAAGGACTTGCGAGTGTTTGTGGATGAGAAGCTCAACATGAGCTGGCAATGTGCACTGGCAGCCCAGAAAACCAACTGTATCCTAGGCTGCATCAAAAGAATTGCGGCCAGCAGGTTGTGGGAGGTGATTCTACCCCTCTACTCTACTCTCGTGAGACTCCTCCTGCAGTTCTGTGTCCAGCTTTGGAGTCCTTAACACAGGAAGGACATGAACCTGTTGGAACTGGTCCAGCGGAGGGCCACGAAGACGATTGGAGGGCTGGAGAACTTCTCCTATGAAGACAGGCTGAGAGAGCTGCGGTTGCTCAGCCTGGAGAAGGCCCTGGGTAGACCTTATAGCAGCCTCCTAGTATCTAAAGGGAGCCTGCAGGATAGATGGGGAGGGACTCTTTGTCAGGAATTGTAGTGATAGGATGAGGGGTAATGGTTTTAAATTGAAAGAGGGAAGATTTAGATTAGATATTACAAATAAATTCTTTCCTGTGAGGGTGGTGAGACACTGGAACAGGTTGCCCAGGGTTCAAGCCCCCTCAGCCAAGCTGGATGTGGCTTTGAGCAACCTGGTCTAGTGAGAGGTGTCCCTGCCCATGGCAAGGGGCTTGGAACTTGATGATCTTTAAGGTCCCTTGCAACTCTAACTGTTCTATGATTCTATGATTGTATATGAAATTACTATAGTACTGATCCTTGCAGACCTGCACCAGTTTTAAACTGTTAAAAGACTAGAATGAAACCTTTCTTTACTGTCTGTGATACTACTAATAACTCCACAGATAGAAGCAAATATTTCATTTTGAAAAAAGAAGGAAAAAAAGCCAAGATTTGTAGATTTCCCTGGTATGGTTTTAACAAACAAGGACTAAAATATCTCATGTTGTAGATAAAGTAGTTTTGGTATTTTTTACATTTGAGAAGGGAAATGGAATTTCAGTATGCAGAATGAAAATTAAAAAGTCAGTGACATTATTTTCCTTGGATTTTCAGCTAGCATTTTATGAGTTGTTGCTGAAGCGGAAGTAATTCGAACAACAAAAAAATTCTGTCCTCATTTATATGAATATAAATCAGAATTAATTCTTAAGAAAGATTCCTTGGCAATATGTATGTAGATTCATAGGATCAAACACAATTATGCCTTTCAGATGTACTTCTAGTAATTTTAAAATTTGTCACTTTTTAAATCACTGGCTGTAGGAACAATAAAATGAGATTCAATGGCAACTTAGCAGCTCAGCAAGTGCAGTATGATGTTTTCCTTGGCACCACAGGGTACCTATGAACATTTGAAAATGCATTTTGAAATGTGCCAAATAGTTTTATTTAATATGGGCACTTCAGAAAAAGAAGAACTGATCAGCATGTGGGCATTATGGGCATTGCATTGCTCTGACACATTCTAGCAGCATGAGACTTGAAATAGTTCTTTTATTAAATTTCTGATTAAATGTCTGAATGCTTGTGGAGAATCAAAAGTAGGACTACCATAAATAATAGTGAAGCAAGCCGAATACATTTAATTCACAAAAATATTTGGAAATCTCTTCTCAACCAGTGGCAATCAGGGTAGGTATTTTTGTTAGAGACCCCAAATTCATTTGCTTGGAAAAATAATTCAAAAAAATTGTAAGCAATGAACACTTGGTTTGTCATGTTCTGTGTCAAGAAAGACTCTGACCAGAAAAAGGGGCTAGTTTGAACATTTCCAAGAAATACAGTGTCCTAGTATTTGTTTTGCACTGATAAACATGAAATGTACTATGTTATAAATACTACGTTTCAGCTGGTGTTTGGCGCTGAGAGTGGGTAACTATACTTATATAACTGTACTAAATCAATCCAGTTTAAATCACTAAAATATTATCTTGAATAAAAGCAGAAAGGGAAAGATGTTGGGCAAGCCAGTCCTACTAATTAGGAGCTGTAAAAGGACAGTGGTGTGGTTTAACCCCAGCAGGCAGCTCAGCCCCACACAGCTGGTCGTTCAATCCTCTGCAGTGGGATGAGAGAGAGAATCGGGAGGGCAACAATGAGAAAGCTTGTGGGTTGACATAAAGATAGTTTAATAGGCAAAGCAAAAGCAGTGCATGCAAACTATGCAAAACAAGGAATTCATTCACTACTTCCCATCAGCAGGCAGGTGCTCAGCCATCTCCCAGAAAGCAGGGCTTCATCGCATGAAATGGTTACTGGGGAAGACAAAAATTCGATGACTCTGGATGTGTGTCCCTCCCCACCCCAGCTGCTTCCTCCTTTTTCCCCCCAGCTTTTTATTGCTGAGCAAATGTCATATGGTATGGAATATCCCTTCAGTCAGTTGGGCACAGCTGTCCTGGCTGTGTCTCCTCCCAACTTCTTCTGCACACCCAGCCTACTCACTGGTGGGGCAGCATGAGAAACAGAGAAGGCCTAGATGTTGTGTAAGCACTGCTCAGAAATAGCTACACTATTTGCATGTTATCAACACTTCTCATCACAAATAAAAAACATAGCACCATAGGGGCTGCTGTGAAGAAAATTAACTGTACCCCAGCCAGAATCAGTACAGACAGTAACAGAACTCCTGAATCTGAGCAGTTTGACTCAAAGAACAAATTTCTGTGATCATTGAGATATACAAGGAAAGCTGGGATAATTTATCAAGCATACTTTCTCAGAGGGAAGGAAGACCAGACAAGTGCAAAATTCTGATACCAGAACTGGTAAGAGTGTCTGAAATCTTTGGACTTCCTAACTGCCCTTATATGATAATAGAACAGCAGGTAAAAATCATCTGTTTTGCATTGTTTTAAAATATTTTCTCACTTTCAACTTTATTTCTAGCATGTAGGAAAGACAGTGTGACTAAGTCAACAAGACGATTTAGGAACCTTGTGGGAAATTTCAGGTGGGACTTTTCAGGAGGTCTAAAGTCCAGACTTTAGATTCTAAAAGTAGTTCCTTATTTGTTAACTAATTTTATAAAATCCAAATGCTCCAGACACATATATATTCTTTTTTTTTTTTTTTAATTAAAATTCTCCTAGTTCATACAGTTTTCCACTTCTGTGAATACCTGCATTCTGACTTCTTTTTTTGTTTGGAATGTATCTTGTGTTCTGTAAGATTGCATTAACTTGAACAATTTGTCAATTTACACTACATCTAGTACCTGCTTTAAGCATAGTCACAAAATGTAACAATATTAATCATTATATATGCAAAGCAAATTAATTGATAAAAAATATTTTTAGTTCAGAGTTAAATCACTTCCCAGCAATGCAGGAGAGAACTGAGATATCCAGATGGTAATTTTCTGCCCTTCAGTTAAATTTAAGTTGGCAGATTCTCCTTCTGAAGGCCTTCAAAGGACTTTGTTTTCTTCTTGAACATAAATACTTAAATTATGCAGATAGTTTTACTGAGTCTGATTTCATAAATCCTGCTTAATTTTGGTATAGAAGATCTTACTCCAGGTCTCGTCTTTCTTAACTCTCAGAGTAAAAGTGATTCTGAAGTCTTGGTGTATCAGCCCCTTGTGCTGAAGCAGCTTCCCTTATTACGGCATTATCAAAAAGTTTATTTGGGCCAAAATGTGTCACAACAAAAATGTTTCTCTAGCTTAACATGTAAAGACTTGCAACAGTAAAGGAAGATCAATGGTTTCTATTCCTACTCCAAAAATTGATGGATGCATTCAATATTATATTATCTTGGATGTAAGTTTATAAAAAATATTTGGAAAAAGCCCAGTGCCTCTCCTTTTCAACTGCTTTCCTTATCTATGCCAAGACAAATTTGCATTTAATAGGACAAATATGATTAGTCAGTTCATAAATTGTCGTCATTGGCAAATGTCTGGTAAATCCTGCTGTGATAGCAAACAAGAGCTTCTTTTCTTAAAGGGTCCTTCTTGCTACAGTTCAAATGCATCCAAAATTGGTTGCTTGCACTTCTTTGTTACACTGTAACATTCTGGATGTGCTGATTCATTCCCGGATGTTCTATTGATGTAACAAGTTTGCTAAATGTATGATCATGCCTAATCTGAAGCCTTGTAATCTCAAAAGCCCAATCTTAATTTTTTTTTTTTTATTTATTTTAACAGTCAAAAGTAGTATTTTAATTTTCAAATTATGCATGCCATTTTTTTTTCCTGAAATTATTTGTGTAATAGATTGAAAGAAGAATGATAAAACATCTATCTCATCTAGTATGGCTGGGTTTATGATCCATATTTCTATGGTAAATGTAAGGGTATGTGGAGGGTGACAGGTCTGCTTCATTAAGATTATCTGATCAAGGACCTTTTCAATGTAGAAGGGGATAATAAGTAAAGGGGGAAGCAAGAACAAAGAGACACAAACCTGATAGACAAGGGAGACAAGGGCAGAGACCAGAAGTCTTGAGTTACTAATTGAAAGGCCATTTAGAACTCCAGGCACAGCTTTGGAGAGAGACAGCTTGGGTTTTCTAAATGATAGGGTATGGGAAACAAGAAGAACATGAAGATATAGGATATTTAAAGGTGACCTTTGGGACTATGCAAAATGTATTTGTTTTGGGGGGAGGGCAGTCAGGGGGTAAAAAAAGCAGGGAATAGACAGAAAGGGGTATAAAAGGGTCTGGTTATGTGTAATCCAATGCCGGCTGCTGTGTTGTGATGTTAGATCACTGCCCCAGCATGCCCACATTACAGCTGTTTGGGGAGGGTGACTGCTTATATCTTCCCCAAACCGGATATGCATGGGGTGTGCATGTGGATTCAGTGGCAAACTCCAAGCTGGACCAACAAGGGAGTAGGAGGCACTGGATCCGGACAGGGTTGTTAGGTGGGTGGAGGGTCGATCCTGCCCCCATGCAGGGGGACTCGTGAGTGTGGGTGCCTGTGGGATGAGAGTGTGAGCACTCATGTGTGCAGCAAGCACCCACTGGGAGCAGCCATCAAGTCGGGGACCTATGGGGTGGGTAAGGGGAGCTGGTATTGGGCAGGGGTGCCAGGTGGGCAGAGAGGCTGTGCTGGTGCTCAGGGGATCTACGAATGTGCACGTGCTTGTGAACCTGGGGAGTATGGTGTGTGTGCTGTGCTAGGGACCTTCTGCCTCTGCCAGCCCAAGAGGAGGAGAAGACGTGGCTGTCTGTGCCTATGTCTGGTGGGAGTCCTGGATGTGGTTGCTGCTGGAGTCAGTGCCTGCTCTGTGGCCATCTGTGTGACCAGCCGTGTCCATGCGTGCATGTGTCTGTGTGTGTGTGGTGCATGTGGAAAACCAGCATCTGCCTTTGCCATCACGGAATGGAGACTCTCAGGTACATGGGGCTGCTTCCTGCAGACAGGAAAGAATCCCCATACTCTATTGCTGCCAGAGGTGGTGGCCATTTATAGGACCCATTAACAGGAAAAACACATAATCTCAGTATTTCTTGTATTCATGATTAGAGTTTCTATTGCCAAAATAGGGAATATTTTATCTCAATTTTACAACTATAATACTGAAAGTCAGCTTTGCTTCTCTTGTAATCTATCAATATACTAAACTGTCTCATGGAAATACAGATACATTTTTATGTTGGATAATTGCCCAACTCTGAATTAAAGGCGCAGATGTAGCTGTCACTTAGATTGGACTTTCCAAGTAAGCTTTTCATAATAATAACACAAACTAAACTTCCTTTACCAAAAAGTTCTATTTAAGGGAAAAAATATTCAGCATCATTCTGAATTATGAAACAGAAAGGAGCTGCCAGCAGTTTTAAGTCACCAATAAGTGAGCCAGTTTCAATTTTATTTGTCCTTACTCAGGTTCAAGCTAACTGAAGGATCTCGACATTGTTCTTCAGTCTGCCAGTGCAATGGTCACATAAATTCAAATCTCAGAAAAGTTCTTTTTTAGTTCCTTTAATTATGAGACAAATGCTCTCACAACTCACTAGGAAAGAGACTAGGAGCCATTAATTCATTCTGTAAAAAAGACATATAAAAAATGCAACTTAAGAGTACCTAACACGAAGACAAATGATAAATTTTGTTAAAGATTTTCCATGTGCTGTGTGTCTTCTTTAGTAACCTGCCTTGGTTAGACTAATCTGGTGCCAAGTGACTCAGATTAACCTATGGGGTTAACACACACTAATGGTTAGAGCAATGAAAAATCCTGCATGCATCATATTTCTAACTTTGCTGTTATATATGTAAGAATAAAAGGTAAATTCTTTAATTCTGAGTAGCTTCTTTGCAGTTCATAAATGTCTATTCCACAGATGCCAATGACATTATCACAGAATCATAGAATATTTTGAGTTGGAAGGGACCTTTAAAGGTTGTCCAATGAACAGGGACATCTTCAACTAGATCAGGTTGCTAGGAGCCCTGTCCAACCTGACCTTGAATGTTTCCATGAACCACTAGAATGTTCCATCTACCACTTCTCTGGGCAACCTGTGCCACTGTTTCACCACCCTCGTGTGAAAAAAAATCTTCTTTATGCCTAGTCTAAGTCGTCCCTCTTTTAGTTTAAAGCCATTACCCCTTATCTTATTGCAACAGGCCATGCTAAAAAGTCTGTCCCCGTCTTTCTTGTAAGTCCACTTTAAGTACTGAAAGGCTGCAATAGCACCTTCTCTTCTCCAGGCTGAATAACCCCAGCTCTCTCGGCCTGTGCTCCTGTGTAGGAGAGGTGTTCTATCCCTCTGATCATTATTTAAGGCCAGTTCAACAATAGCAATGAGATGTTTAATTTCTCTTTGCAAGCAATGGGATATGAAAAATTACACAACTCTGTACCTCTGTTGGTCTGGTTCCAGGATGATAAAGTTCTATTGTGAAAGGGCATCTTGTGGTTTCCTTACATTTAAGCACCTGCAAACTAGGTTCAAAGTTTCTCAGACAGTATTTCTGTGAATATGAGTTAGTTCAGCAGAGCTGAAGATAATATCTCCACTCTTTTCTTGCACAGTCATTTACTACTCACTCAAATTGCAGCAGACTCAGAGGATTTAAATGAGTATCTCTGACCTCTCAGCTGGATACAAAGGGATGGAGTAAACTATATGTTATTCTGACATGTTCATTTTCAGGCCATCTCTAACTACTGAAAAAATAAAAACATGGTTAGGGCATCCAACGTGTTAGGAAGAAAATAATCTCCTTTCTCAAAAACAAATGAGTCTAAAAACAAATTTGACATAGGTAGACCTACTAAGCCAAAATAGACACTTTCTGGTGCACCCAAACAGATAATCAATACACAGAAAGTAAAAAAAAAAAAAAAAGTACAATAGATATTGAGGCTCTTCTGGCAGTCAAACACTCTATTACTTGACAAAACTTTTAGACAAGTAACTCTAGCTCTGCTGAATCCTGTGCTAGTATTCTTCCATTACAGGGACAAATGTAAAGCAACAACTTTCAAACTCCCCTTTTTTCTTTTTCAGTTGTTATATTTTCAGTGTTTTTTCCTGTAAGTATTCTTTATATCAAGAACTTGTGTTTGTAATAATTAACCTTTGAATTATCTTTCTACATTTTTGGAAAAAAAATCACACATTGTCTTCTTTAAACAATTTTAGAAATTATAATTTCAATGAACAAACTTTTAATGTAATTTTTTTTTTGCTTCTGTCCTTAGACATTTTAATCTTCACTAGAAGAGAAGACATGGTAATAGCAGAGAGAAACTGCATTTCTCCTACTGCTAATTTGGTAAAATATAATTTTAATTTACCCACTCCCCATGTCCCTCACGTGTAAGATCATTGTGTATGGGGTTAATTACAAATTTCTTAACTCTTTTTGTTTCTTTGCTTGTTTTCACCTTAACTACATTCAGATACCTATACTTAATTTTCAGTATAAAGACAAGTGAATAATAACAGTCCTCAGTATATAAATATTTAAATATATTTTAAAATATCCTTTTCTCTGTAAGCTGAACAAAGTCACACTTACAGTAACCTAAGTTGTTGACAGGAAAAAAGCAACCCACCACTTGAAAATTCAGACCCTAGATACTTAGACCTAGCCACATCTAGCAAAAATCCTACAGCTAGTGTTGGGTGAATCTGTAATAAGGTAATCAGAAACTGGTCCCTCAGGCAGCCAGAAGTGAAACTCTATACAGACCACTGTAGATCAATGTGAGAAGATTGGATTTTCTGTGGAAAGGAACAAGAAGCTGGAATATATTTTTGCAGGTCTCGTGTAATATTCTTTCTGCACATGTATCAGACATTTGTACCAGCTTAGTGAAAACCTGTGGTTCTCTGCATCAAAGCCTGATTTACCTCTCAGAAGGATTTTATCATCCAATAAAGTAATCATAGTCTATCACTAAAACTCAGATTGAATCAGGTCATTGGAAATGGTTGGATTTTCTTTAGGTTCTATAATTAGTTCTGTAACAAAATTATTCATACTTACAGATAAGGCGCACCAAATACCTGATATGTTTCTTTCTGTGGTTCTCTGTAATGGAACATTATGGAAAGAAAAAAGCCATCTAATTAGATACAGATGACCCATGTATTTTCTTTCTTCTTTTCACCTCAGGAACGTATCTGTGACCATCTTACTGAAAGGTCTTTGGATATTCACTGTTTCTAAAGTTAGTCACTACCTAACACTTGTAGATTCAGATGATTTAATATTATCTATTTGAAATTTTTATAACTATTAATAATAAGTGTTGCAGGAATGCCTGGAAGTCTTAAGAATTAAACGTTCTTGTTTATTAAACAATAAACAAGTAACAAGTTAGATTTACTGCCGTCAACTTTAGATACTACAGTTGATAGCAAAACTAGTGACTTTAGGCTCCCCTTACTGTTGATGGAGACTAATAGGCTTCTTCAGTATGCGATTCCCATCTGTACCTTACTGTAGGAATTTACAGTTATATGATCAACTTTGAAAACAGTGTATTTCTCTTCACCAACTGTGAAGTAGTATTGGGATAACTAACTTAGATATGGATGTTGACATGGTAGATACCTGCATTTAGTCAGATGAATATCAGCCACAAGAAAAGGAAGTTCTTGTCCCAATGAATTCACTCTCTAAATAAGAAAGGAAGGAATGGAGATTCAGAGAAATTCAATTAGTTTGCACAAAATCAGAACATAAAATTTATATCTCCTGAGTCCCACTAAAATGTTTTAGACAGAAGACTGTGTCTGGTTAACTTTTCTTTCAAAGCTCTTCTCTTTAGCACCCTGGAAAGGTCCTCATATTACACTGCTATGTTGATGACAATTTTTCTTTGTTTTGTTTTCTAACTTATTTCCATTGTACTAAAAATGCTGTTTGATTCACTTCTACATAGGGACCTTATAAAAAATTGAAAGGCTTCAATAATTTTAAATCATTCTACACTGCACATAGAGATTTAAATTTCAGTGCTAATTTTTTTATTAGCACTTTAATTTGGAAGGTACTAGGCTTCTACAAGATTTAAAATTATTGGAGCATTTCAAATTTTTATAAGCTTCCCAGTAAAGATGTGACTATGGTTCTGGGCTTGTAAAGTGTAACACAATTTAAATTTAATCTAAATTATTTACGTGCTTCAGACTTCAGGGAGATTTTCAATCTTTCAAACTGGGATTCGTGTTCAGAGACTAGAGCAATCTTATAATGCAAAGTGCTTTCATCATTTTAAAGACCTCCGGGCAGCATTCAGAACAGGCCTTTTTTATTGTCAGTTTGTTAATTTAAATTATTTGTTTTCATCTCCAGTGTATGGAGAGGAAACAAGTAAAATTCGAGCACAAAGGGAAGACAGTGTTTCCTCTAGAAAGTTTAAGATAACAATGAGCTTTCCCATTTAGATAGATGGTGAGGTAATGTGAAGAACACTATTTTGTAATGTATGTTTTGAAACTTACTATAAGCTGCTACATGACCTATAGTCTCACCCATGCCCATGGGTATTAAATGGGTCTTAAAAGATTAAAAACATTTTTAATATATATCTTTTTATATATACCTTGCATTTTCACTCGTGCTGAAGACTTTGTTAAACTTAGAAAGGAACCAAAATGTGTTTAATTGTATTTTGTGTAGTTTTAGTCTAGTGTTAACTTACTAACTTCCTGGAAAAACAAAAAGTGATACGTCATTTCTATAGCCATCTTTGCCCTACAATTAACACAATATTATGACATTGAATACATGGATTTCTGATTCATATAGTTCTGTGAAGCAACATTTCAAAGACCATTATTGAGTGCCTGGGGAAGAATTCTGCTAGCATCACCACTAATTTTAGAACTGAGACATCTTCACCCATCTAACACTTGATTCTACTGGACTTTTCTATCATTCTGTCAGTTATTTTTCTCTCACAGGAACATCATTTGCCATTCAGATTGCCCTTTCAAAGTAATCTAATTTCTTTTTCATGGCACTATAAAACTTCTGAAGGCACTAAGCAATTGTTGTAAAGTTAATATTGAAACGTGTCAGCATCACTAATTTTGCAGGAATGAGCTTTTGGATTCAGTTTGAGCAACGGTTAGATTAAATCTTTGGTACCTATATTTGTCAATACGTGTCAAGAACTGTTGAGTGGTGGTCAAGTGCTATAATGAATCATGGACTAGAAACTCAGGAACTAGATCAAGTAGATGAGAAAGTGCCCTCTTTGATCCCGTGGTGTGGAGGCCAGATACAACCAGCAGGTGGACAGTCATGTAATTTGTATCACCCAAACCCTGAAAGAGGTTTAGTTAGAAATACGCATTTTGAATCACTAAAGCACTAGAAGATATAAGAAGATTCTTTTGAAGTGAAATAATTAGGTGATAAAGTCAATGTCTGTCCCTTTCATAAATGAGCAGTAGTCTTCTGTTTGGATAGTAGGAGCTTATTGTACAATCATAGGTAAAGCCTATCTACCCCTTACCTGGCTCAGATGTATGTAGGACACACAGAAAATAAAGCTGTTGATCATGCAAAGTGGAACTTGATAACTGGCATCAGCAAATGGACCCCCAATCCCTCTCCTTTAATGGCACAAAGGGAAAAAGAAATAAAAACAAAATACGTTGAGTTATGGAGGAATTTTATTTGGTCTTGTCTTTGCAAGCTTGAGGGCCAAATTCACTGCTTTACTGTAAGTACTTTCATTGCTTTTGTGTGCAAAGTAGTAATGAAGTAGTTTAATGTAGTAGTTTAATGACAAACATTAAACTGTGTTTACAGCTGTGTTCTGTTCTTAGTGGCATAACCATCTGGAGAATACTACTAAATCTCACCCGAAGAATCAAGGCCAGGTTCTCATCTGATTTAAATTTAATTTTGTCTACTAATGTTATTTTATATCATCATCAGTTTGCATCAGAGTCTCCATT
>VXAK01022684.1:0-16496 GCA_013399435.1 Arenaria interpres | reverse complement strand
ATATTCATATTCATATTCATATTTATATTTTACAAATAAAGTACAAAGGAAGCATTAGGCACCTCAGAATGGAGTACAAAAAATCATCATAAGCTCCAGCACTGGAAATTCCCCAGTATCTATATTCTGTACTGGAGATGTACTTTTCACTTTTCAATTATACGCTCTCTGTATGTTCCCCCTAGTCTGCCATTTTTCTGGCCACATGACTTGCTCTCCTGACAGCATGGGTGGCTCGAATTCAAAAGGAGAGGTTCATGTTCTTAGCATACCTATAGCATACCTGCTGCTTAGAACAACTGTCTTGGGAGACACATTTAAATAAAACATGATGAGGAGGGGACAGAAGCCAGGGATCTTGGCTTAGGGGCAAGGGATCTAAATAACAAAGCATTAAATAAAAGATGGTCATTAGTACTACCCTGAACCTTGTCTGAAGGATTTGACCTGCTGTTTACCTAAAGGAGAACCTCAGTGACCATCATGCAGGAGACCAGTGAGTGGCTGTTTCCCCAGTACGAGCATTTGTAAACACATAATTAACAACTTTAGCTGTCCCAGATGTCATCCAGGACAAGCAGGGACGTGCCTGAATTACAATGTCTGCATAGGGGACTATGTTCTGGCAATACACAATTCTTCAGACATAATTTAATCACTCCCTGGGGCTTAGCTATATTTTAGGTGCTTAAACACAATTTTATTTTTGGCAACAGGAATGATTGCAACCTCTAGAGGCATGCATGTGTGCTATAATGAGGATATAAAAATCTAATTTGCCTCTTTCTAAGATATCTATTTTGTATCCACCTCTGTTCTCTAAAAGAAAGCAATGCCATATATTTGAGAATATATGGGATACATTCATCTATAATTTCCACATGTTCTTATATTTCATTTTCTTTTAATACCACTAAATACATAGAGGACTAACTGCCCTAGAAGAGAACAAAGTGGGTTCATTTCTGGGAATTTAACAACTCAACAAGGGCAATATAAACAGAAAAGGCACAAGTAAGTGTTTTATAAAGCCACTTCACTTACGTGTATGTCTCAAATCACAAGAAATTTCTGTCTCCTCACAGAGCATTGCAGTGCACTTGTTGCAAAATAACGACAATTTGCTTAACATGAATGCATCTCTGACTCCAGAAACAGTTTATTTGTTCATTTACTGAGAACACCCGTTGAATTACTCAAGTTGTTGGCCTCACGTCATGGGGAGAGTCAGACTGGTGAAATCATTATGTGATTTCAGTTATAGTAAAATTTTCAGAAAACTTCAAAATCAGATATTTTATAAGACTTCTATAATATGAACCTGTGTTATTTACATTCATGAAGGTATGTTTCAATCCTGATATTTAAAAAAAAATGTATTTTTTATAATGTGTTTGAATGCTTCCTGTGATGCAACTCAGAATATGATGAAATGTGAGCAGTGCTGAAGGCATCTCTACCCAAGCAAATCCTTCTCAGAGACTTGCTCTGCACTGCTCCATATGCAGGCTCCAAGTTTGCCTATGAGTAATATGCAAAATTTCAGCCTGTCTCTCTACACCTTTAAAGGCAACTAGAAAATAAACAAACAAAACCTCCTGTGTTTTGATAATTCTCTTCTTTTCTCCGTTTTTTTAGACTGCTAGGTGATGCCCTGCAAACTGAAGCAACCTTCTTGCTCTGCTGCTTCCACTGTCACACAATTTATTTTACTGCTAGTACTGGATTCTGAACAGAAAGATTTTTAATGCTTCATTGCTAAGTTTCCAGTGTTAAAGGGTAAGATTCAAAACTCTGATGTTTCTGAAGCACTCTTAACACTCTGTTTGGAAAATACTTGGCTTGGCTTCTATAACACCTTGTTTAGAGCTTTGTCAAACAGGTCTGGAAAACAAATTAACATTCAAAAAGATTCTCTGAAGACCATTAAAAGAATAGTTCCTGGGTATCATAAAAGAACAGCTCAGGTTTCTAGGACAAGAACTGAAATATGGTCTCAATAAATGATTCTAGCAGATCTGAAAAGTTGACCAAGCCTCCTCAGGATAAACTTATTAGTTAATGTTAGAAACATAGTCTTATTCTCTCTTCTGCAATAGTCATTAGGGATGTATTACTCAAACTGTATTTTCCTCTCCTTTGAGAAAAAACAGATGAACCACAATCTTTGAATTTAGCATAACATTAGCAAGGCAATACTTATACCTTAATGAGAGAGGCAGGCAATTCAGCCAAGTAATGGTACTAACTGTGCTGCCGCTTCATAATAATTCCTTGCCCTCATACAAAGAAGTGGAAACCGGGATTGTATGAGACTTAAAAGGAAGCAAAGGGTTTTCAGGCTACTCTGAATGTGATCAATCTGTTTCAACATGGTGGAGACTCTGACTGCAAATTTTGAAGGATGAAATTAGCTGATAAATGACAAAAAAGATTAGTCTGAAATATTTACTATCTGTGGTGCTAACAGTCATTCCATCTATATTAATTGGCACAGCCTCTCCTGTGCCAGATGGTCTATTGCAGTTAGTGAACATTAGCTTCATAGATTTATCCAAATTATGTATTTGAGTTTTGGATGAAAGCATTTTATTTTTTTACTAGTTGAGCACTGAGAATTAAGTTTGTCCTCTTAATACTATTACTGCATACAGGTAATGATATGTCATAAATAAATATGCATATAAAGGTCTTGCTGGATTATAAGCAAAGACAGATATGATGAATTATTTTTTTTTTAAATAGCTCTAAAAACTGGTGTCCTATTAATGCCAGTGTTTACTTCAGCTTTAAAAAAAATATTTGATGACCTGTTGCTAAGACAGTAAAGCAGTTACTAGAGGTGAAAGTAACTCATAAGTGTAATAGTTTGCCGTCTTGCCCAGATCTAGGCATTTTGGCGAAGACCCTGGCTAAAATATTGCTGTAAGCATATCATATTTTGGCCTAATGACAGTACAGGTGTTATAAGTTCCCCTACACTATACATTGACTGCCTGAAGGTAGGCTGCTCCAGGGCTGACCTCATCCCTCAACCACGGCAGTGTACAGCAGCTCAGCTCAGACCCCTGACTGACTCATACCCCTCATCATACTGTGTCACCCATACCATGAGCAAGTGCCCTTGGAGGAAGGTGGAAAGGAAGAGACTGTAATTCAACAAGAACACGTGGTAGGGAAGAAGGGTGGATGCATTGCCACAAGGGTGGTTGCTACTCAGAGGGCCGAGACGCCCCTAAAAGTCTAACCTTTCTATCAGTAATCTGATAGCAGCCATATGGGAGTCAATAGTTTGCTTTTAATGGTTTAATTAAAAAAAATATTTTTCACAACTTAAGAACATGGCTCAGAATGTGTGAGATAAGGAGATCAAGGGCTGGAAGCTCTCTGTAGCGTAAAGAGTGTGATAAAAGGTGGGATCATCTGTGCTACATGCATACATACACTCAAAGTATATACTGGGGAGTATAAAAAGACATAGTCGCATTGGAAGTAAAGGAATGAGAAACTTAAAAGAGGGAGGAGGTGGATGGGAAGCAAGACAGAGAGCAGGATGCCTCCTGCCAAAGGAACTACATTGAACACAAACAAGAAAATAAGTGCAAAATGAAAACAAAATAAATGCTGTTTGTACAAGCAAAGTAAAAGAAAGATGACAGAAAAATAAGGGAAAAGAGAGTGGGATGAGGTAACATGGGCATACACAAATGGGAAAGGGAGGGAAGATATAAAGCTGAAGGGGAAACATGCAAAGGAATGGCAAAGCTGTTTGTACTTCGTGCTTCTTTTTGCTCAAAATAATTTTTCTCTGGTTTAGAAAAAAATAATGCCAGAAGGCCAAAAACATCAGACAAGTTGTCTAGCAAGAATTGTTCTTTGGAAGGAATATCAAATCATGGCAATTAGACCTTGACCAGAGCTCTCTCTTCAGCAGGCGAACAGACTGTGGAGACATTCAGAATTCTCCAGTCCATTTTTATCTAAAATAAATCAATTACATTTTAGAGACACTAACAAAACTTGCAGGAAAAGATTTTCACTGTTCTTCCTACAGACAGATCTGTGATTACAATTGTAGGGCCGAGTTAAGCTCATTGTGAATATTTAAATAAAAGACTCATTGTATAGCTACAACTTGCTGCTTTCTACCCTGGCTTACATTTACCTCAGAACATTCATCTGCTGCAATAAGTGACTTGGGCTGGAAGGAGGTCAGTAAAGGCAAGAAATGTGAATGAACATTAACTGCCTGCTAAACAAAGTGATGATTCATGAATAAAAAACAGGCATGATTTTAAAGGTCACTAGACCCAGTTAAACTGCATGTCTAACTCTTGTGTATCTGGCACACACAATATGCAGAACTGCCATAGGGCAATTACTTGGGTATTCATCAGCATGAATAATTTTGGTCTCGGTTAGCACATAGCCATACTAAATTACATAAAGAAAATGAGGTATAGTTTCAGATCCATAGTCAGTGGTTTTATTACACAACTTCCACTTCTTACAGAAATTCTGGCATTCTCTATACCTTTTAACCCTCTTAGGAGATATGAACTATTTCTGGAACCAAGCTCTGAAAAAATTTACCTTTGCAGTCTGAGGCTTAGGGAAGGCTCTCTTTTCTGGCAAAGGCATAGGTCTGTGATTCTACAGGATGCACTCGTAGGTCACTTTTGGATGGCTTTCAGCCTAGTACATTAAGATTATTTTAGTGTTTTTATTCAGTAATGCTTTGTTATTTTAATTGAGATCTTAATTTTTTATTCTTTTTTTTTTCTTTATTGCTGCTTTTATCTGTGGCACTTAGGATGGCAAGACTGATTGCCTCAAGAAAAATAAAAGGCATTATTATATTCTCTCTCTCTCCAACATTTGTGCTTTCAACACACAATAAATATTTAGATGTGTTTTCTGTCATTAGCTAGAATGGGAAGACTGTCACTGAGAAAAGGAAGACCTATTTAATAATAACATCAGGGCCAAGCTTCCTTTAATATCATGGAGCTAAGCAACCCGGTATTTCATCAATGCCTTTAACAAAAGCCTGACAGCCTGGGGTAGGGTGTTTTTGTGTGTGTGCGGCTGGGGTCCTTCCTTAGGATCCTTCCCAGAATTCTTGAGCACAATATGCACATGACATTCATCTTTTTGTGTTGTGGGGTATTACCTGTTAATAGGTCATATACACCTGGAAATCATCCTTTGGTTTTGGAAAAATAAAATGGATGGAGGCAGCCAAGGTCAAGTCCAAGTTAGGGTGGTTATTCACACTCTACTCCACTTCTTATCTGCTCATAAGAATACAATTCTCTCTCTTCTTTAAATAAAGAAGGAGAAGCCACACTTACAGTGAGCTCAGAAAAAATACTGGAGGGCTTTTAAACCATGATGGCCTATTATTACTTGCTTTAGTTTTGTTGCTTTGTTTGGGGAAGCAATGTGGGCCACAGGCACCCCAGAACCTAGCATTAGGTTGCTGGTTTACTAGATGAATCATTTTCTCACTAGTCCCACCTGTAAAATGCAGATTTTGGTCATAGTAACTGCTTCTTGAAAAAATATCTTAAAGTGGTTTGCAGAGAAAATTACATATCATCTATGTTAAGAATTTGTACCACTCAAAAATTATGCAGATACATTCCAAGTCAAACACTGTGTGGTACTGTTTTTGCTAAACTTCAGTTATTTTAAAATGTTATTTCTTTTTTTTTTTTAATCCATGTATATGAAATATTTTATTTTGCAAATCAATCACAATTTAAATAAACTAAATATTTGAAAATGTTAACGTAGTTTCTTAGTAACTAGATACCATTCAGTTATCAACCTTGAAAAATCTTTACTACTTCATGATAGGTGTTATATTGTCTTTCCTTGAGAAAACATTATTCATATTTTTCTTTTGTATCCTGATTACCACTACTCGTTCAGGAAAAAAAAAAAAAGAGCGCCAAATCAATGGATATAGCTTTATTGTACATGCAGGTTAATTCAGCATCAAGCTCATATTCAAAAGCAACACTGTAAATTGAAATAGCAGGGTCTAAGTGTAGCACATATTTTTGTCCATGATTTCACTGGACTAAAAATGAAGCAAATTGTATATTTATAGAAACAAAACAAAATAAAACTTACTTTCTCCCTCCTGATTCTATTATTTTCTCTTCCCCTTTTCACCTGGCAAAATTCCTTTAGCATACAAGATACTCTCCTGCACGTATTTATCTCCCTAGAGAGAGACTGAAGAAAAAAATATGTGACAGATGTTAGTCACATTGCTTAATGTACTACTGGAACACATTCAGAAACTATGGGAATGAGTATGACATAAATAATCTACATAGAAGAGAATCCTGAAACCTTTGCTCTGAGGAAATGTTCATTAATTTCAATTCGATTTTTACCTGGGTAATTATTAATATGGATTGATTCCCAGATTATAGATATTTTTAGTCTATTTTTAAATAAGCACAATACCCTTATTACATTATTCTTAAACTTTATTCCCAAAAGCTGTCTAATTATTTTCTTTTAAAAAGTGGATTTATTAAGAAAAATCTACATGATAAATGGCAGCATCACAGGTAATAAAAGCCCTGGAAGTGATATTAGCCAACATCTAAATTAATAGGCAAAATGCTTATTATCAGTTCATACTACCAGAACGTGGCCAGAATGTGGTCAGCATGGTGGAATGGCTGTACCAGGAAAGACCGAAAAGGCCATCCAGCTGAGGATCATCTCTCCGCTGAGTTTGGAAGTACACTGGAAGATATGGTGAGGAAAAAAAATTTCTGTTCTCCCTCTACTTACTCCTGAGTCTATGGACCTGTTTTGTCTTCCTCCTAATTTGTTTCTTCTCTAGATAGAAGAGTCTTAGCTCATCCTATATGCCTCAGTTTTGTCCCATTTGGAAATTAATCCACATCCTTAACAATTATTGTAGTTTTAATTATTTTGTTTCCAATTCTACTATGTCCTTTTGGACATAGGAGGCCAATGGGACAGAGGCTAGAATTGCACAGTTTTAAAGGTGATTCATGAATTATTCAACTGAGCATTATCATGTTCTCTGTTTTGTTACATTTTTTTCCTAACAGTTACTAACATTTGATTTGCTTTTTTTTTGTTTGCTATTGAGCATAGGACTGACATTTTCGTGGAACTAACTCTCATTATCTCAAGATCCTTCTTCTGAGTTATATCACTTAGCTTGGAGCTCACCATTTTATATGTGGATTTGTGGGTATTTTCAGTTGTGCATCACTTTACATTTTTCTTCACTGCATTTCATCTTCCATTTTATTGCCCAATCAGCCTCATAAGTTTCTGCAGCAATTCTTCACAGTCAGTCTGCATTTTCCATATTCTGAATAATTCAGTATTAACAGCAAACTTTCCCAGCTCCCTACAAAAAGCGTTTTCCAGGACTTTCACGAAGGCATTGAAAAGCAAAAGTCCCACCTCAGTCTGCTGTAAAATTCATAAGAGATGTCTCTGCTTGACAAAAACTAGTATTTTACTCTTTTACTCCTCTTCCTGTCCCTAACTCAGATACTTTCATCAATGGAAGGTTCTCCTGCTCTGAACTGAGCTGTGATTGCTCATATTCTTTAAAAGTTTTGAGAGGTGGCCATTGTCAAAAGCCTTTTGGAAATACAGATAGGCTATTTCAAATAACTTATCCTTATTTTCATGTTTGATGACTTTGTCAGAAAGTGCCAAAACATCTACATCACAGAACTTCCATCTACAGAAGGTGTGATGATCTTTCCAAATAACTTGCATTTATCCATGTGCCCACTAGCTCTGCTATACATTTTGACTACTAGTTTACCTAATATGGAAGTCAGGCTTAGAGAATCCAGCTACCTCAATCTCTATAGAAAGCCTCTGATATACCATCTGCTGTGGCTACAGTGACATGCTGAAAGATTTCAAAGAGTGTGGAGGAAATTCTGACTACATTTTAAAGGAAGACTCACGGCATATTCCTGCCTGAGGTGAAATTTGAACATTTATAAATAGAGATGCAATAATAGAAATAACTCACTGAATATTTTGATCAGAATGTAAATTGCAAAAGATTATTAATACCATGGTATCTTGATTCTGAACCATTTTTGAAAGAAAGTGGCCATGATCACTTTATTTTGTGCTACTCCCACATCCCATATGCTCTCCAATTATGGTACTTAATACACAAACCAGAGCACACCTATAGGATCTGTAGTTAAAGGTTTGTAGACACTGTGATTATGAAGGCCATGAACAGGTATCTGGACATTTTACTAAAATGAAATAATCTCTGGAGAGGTACTGGAGCAGGATTTCAAGGCTAAGTGTGTACAGTATTAAACATCTAAGCGGCTGGCAATAGTGTTCACTCGATAGTTGAAAATCATCTTAGGTGCTTATAAGCTATTTTAGATCCTTCTCTAATATCCTTTGGTTTCAGAATGGGAAGAAAAAACCATGCTCTCCATTCTGTCCCAGCATTTTACACTTGTTAAGATACTATGATCAGACTATGATAGACCACCTATTACCACGTAGAAAGTACAACCTGAATGCTAAATTGAATGTAAATCCTCCTAAACATCTATTTTTCTATTACTACAAGGGAAAAGACACGTACGGCGTAGAAAGATCCCATTCATACAGATTTTTCCTTCTGTAAGAATTCCTGTTGAGTATGCTGACATCTTGTGGCTGGATATTTGAAATGTGCCATGTATATGTTGAGGTGAGGTAATTACTGCATGGCATGCTGGGATCTTCAGCTCTTCTCAGAGACTTTAGCCAACGGCCTCATGTTGAGGAACATCTTGAATTTGACTACATAGTATTGACTCTTCTTCGTGGGCTGAAATCCTTTTTTCACCTCAAACCTCTTAATTTTGGGGACAAAATGAGCCCTCTCATGTACATTTATTTCCTTCAAGTCACACAGTAATTAAATCTCTGCACCTGAGACACACGCCAGAGTTGTGATTATGATAGTAATTGCAACAATACTGGCATGTGTTTGTCAGAGTGACCTGTTCTTCTTTGACTGGTTCTTGGCTTTCTTTTGTGGCCAGATGTTAGCAGAAGGAGGGAATATTGCTCTGTTTTTTGCACAGTAAACAGGATGGAGGGCTGCACTCTTGTTCTTTGGGATTTTGCTCATTTGCTCTTTCTAAAAAAAATACCCCCCACAAACCCTTCTTGTCTCATACTTTTACATTATAGAGATGACTTCTGTCATTGGTGTCTTCTGGCTATTCTCTTTTTGCACATTCCTCCTCTTTTGTATCTGTAGTGTCCTTTCCACTCTCCCCATCTTCTAGAACCTATCTTCTTTCTTGTCTTCTTTTTCTAATTGTTTTTTTTTTCACCCTTGTTCAAACTTCAGCAGAGATTTTGTTGTGCCCGTCTCCAGCACAGCAGCTGATTCCACAACAAAATTTACCAGCTTTGATACCTTCATTCTGCTCTGAGTGAAAAGGTGAGGAGCAGAGTCTGTGTGCATAGCTCAAGGGAACTTAATAAAGCTTCTCAGCGTCACTGTGAAGATCATTTCCATGCTGAAGGCCCAGCAGACAGGAGGACTGTAGCTGTTTACAACAAAGAGATTTACATTAGTTAATGCAGAATCGGCAGCTCTTTGGGGGTTAATATAATTCTTCTGAGGACAAGGGGAGAGGTTCTGTGGGTAGTTGCTGCCTCAGGCATAAGGACTGGCATCCACTGTGCTCAGTGTGAGAGGCACAGTAAGAGAGGCTCTATGTATACAATCTGTCTCCCTCTGTTTATGTTCATGATTCATCTGTGCCTACATACTCTTATGAACAGTATGCTGCATGATGTTATTAAACATGAAACTGTGTACTTAGCTTCTGGGATTTGTATATATGTCTCATAAGAAGAAGAGAAGGGTTTCAGTGAAATCCTGCCCATATGGCAGGTCAGCATGCATTAGTCTCCATTTTTCTGATGAGTCTGTTCTGAAGAACCATTCAGAGAATTTATCTAGCCAGCACTACAGGAAATTTCCAAGCAGGAGAGGATATATACACATATGTTCCATAAAGTTTTGATTAAGTTTTCAAAAAGGTGGTATATCAGAAACTAGAAGAGAGGCAATATGATCAAAGTGTACTGTAGGTTCAGCATATTCTCAGTAGTACAAGTGGAAAGTTTACAGATATCAGCTCATAAAGGGTATTTATTATGGATAATGAAAATGGAAGAGAACTTGCTGACCTGAGAACATTAATCTTTTTAGGCAATAATGAATTATTATGAACTAAAAATAAGAAAAATCTTAATGCCTTCAGGAGATTTTCCAATGCAAATCTTATAGTTATAATGTCAGAAGTTATTTGGGAAAATTTAAGAGATCAAGTTGTTTGTGAGATCAACACAAGAATGAAAAAAAAAAGGGCCTTGGACTAAATGTACACATCCCAGCAAATTTTTTATAACTCTTGACACACTAAACTTGGGTGCTTGCACTGCTGATTGTGTATATGATTAAGAAGAAGCCTGTCTAACAGAAAAATACAGTCAAGTGAGAGGCAGATAGAAAACCCAGTCAAAATCAGTTTCTTTGAATTGTTCTCTACAGTAAACACGACCCTTTTTTTTTCTAGACTTTGTGATTAAGAACAAATTTGAAAATAAAGTATTTATTTTCTTTAGTTTTATATCTGTACATCTGTCAGGAGATTTAGTCTGCATCCCTGAATGATCACGAATAAAAGTTATTATCATTTCAAGGACTTTCACAAGATCCATAAATAAACTACATTCCTTTAAAGATCGTTTACTAAGGTACATGTGGGATTGAAGTAATTCTTAGACTCTGCAGAAGCCTTTGTGCTGGAAAATGAAGTGTATGAGCACAGAAACTATAGTTCTGAAAGTTCATTTGTCAGCTCATCTTCTTAACTGCTATATTGCAGTCCCGATATTAAACCTTTTATCAGGTCTTTATGAACTTTATTATCAACTAAAAATGTCTACTTCATTTGTAACTCACAAACTGTAAGAAAAGAAGAAAATGCATCTTTCCCTTTCCTTGCCAATATTTTATTGAGTACTTTTCATTTTATTTCCTAAACTCTTCAAGCATTGTGCATTTGATTTAAAACACATCATATATACTATTAATATTCACTTCAAGGATATAAAACATACTTTTGGAAGTCATCAATGTAAAAAGAATAGTGGTTGAAAATTCCAGCACAACCTCCAGAAAGTCATATTATTGTGAATAGTTACCCTGAGGCCATGTGTGCTGGAGTGAAACCAGTCACAACAGTCCAACTTGTGTCATATATGGTGAGATTTTCCTTATTGTGGTGCAGTAGCCCTAATGATAGACAGTTTCATGAACATTTTTCTGCTGTTTCATAACCATCCCCATTTAAGGAAGTTTTGGCTCTTCCTACACTTAAAACATTGATAAGTATAAGTGCTACCTTTGTTCAAACAGAGTTTTGGCCATATTATTGTGACAAAATGGGAGAAAGGACTTCACTGAGAGTTTCAAATTAACAATTTATTTGGACTTCACTCACAGGTCCAATACGTCACTATTGCAAGTTCTGTGTGTACAACGGTGTTTACACTATTGCAATTTAAAAGCAATTCGCAGAATACACTATTGCAACCTCCAAGTGATCCTGAAAAGTAGCAACACACAAACCAAAAGCGTGCTAGATATTAATACCTTAAAAGAGTGCCCCAATCACAATCTTAATAGCATGCCATATATCATACATATGTTTCTTAATCACTTACCCTCCCTCTCAGGTAAGGTCGCTCAATTCCTGGGAAGCTACCCTGTACAGTGTCCTGGACAAAGGGTGAACAAATCTCCTACAGGACAGCTGTATTGTTGGAAGATTCCCCATTTTTCTCCTGAAACCTTGTGATTTATATTTCCTGATTCTGTGGGGGTGCAGGATTATGCCTGAGTGGGTTACACTATCTGGGATATTTACCTCTGGTGGTGTGATAGCTAAGTTTCTGTTGCCAATTTGTGATGTCTAGCACTCAAAGTCACGGGAATAGTGGTGGGATGGGACTCAGGGCATTTTGTTTGTTAAGGGAATTAGGGTTCCATTTGGTTTCGGTTCTTATTGTGATGCAATCTTGAGACAAGCCCGGGCTGAGCCATTTTGCAGCTCCCCCCAAGTTATCTCTGCATAAACAAGGTGAATGGAGATGAAGCTGAGTCAGATGACAACTCCCTGCATCTCACCTACTGTGCTCTGAAACTGGTTTGGATGGGTGCTCCCATGCAATTATTCACAATATTCCTTTTTATTCTGTGAATGAAATCCTTTCATGTTTCTGCTTCCGCAAAATGCCAGTCATTTTTGTTCTGCTCTAACTGTGGTGGGATCTGCTGTCATCAAAGCCAAAGTTTCATGGTAGATGTGTCTGTGCCTTCTGGATCTAGTGAGTCCTCTGTAAGATCAAAATATTAAAACCTCACAAAGGACACATTTTCTTTAACTAAAATGCAAAAATTAAGTTATTCAAGTAGAGAAGACTCAAGTAAGGTAAATCTGCTGGTAGACATCCTTTGTCCATTGTCCTTGCTTTTCCCTACTCAATCACCTCCTGAGTAACATCAGTCTTAGATCCTTCCAGACCCTAAGTCTTTCTGCTACCTGCTCTCCACTGTAAATATCTAACGCCCTTTCATGAGTTTCAAGCTCTTACTTGTGACAGTAACTGACTATCTCAGCCATACCCCACTGTCTTCGAGATTCTCTGCCTCAAATATGCTCAGTAACACCCTTAGGGAAGGAAATGTCTCCTGTCTCCTCCCAGCAGACTCTCTGTACCCAGCTGCTTTATTAAGGGAACATAATCATAACTCCAAATGCACAATAAAGCAGATGTCACCTGGCACTATCACAAAAAACCCCACAGAAGATACATTTCTTTACTGGTTAGTAGCCACAAAACAAAGGAGGATGCAGTTAGTATCTGTGAAGCCTTTGAGCACATGGTGCATATAGTTGTCAGTGTGTGCCAATACAGATTGAATAAGGAAGAATCTTTGGAACTGTCTTGTCTTTCAGAAGTGCTCTGAGCTTCCCTTGCACTCTGGGAAGTCTGCTGCGTGTCAGTGCGACCTGATTTACTAAGAACACTAGTGAGCCATGCTAAAGGAAATCAGTTTCCAAGCACAGGAAATTTTTTAGAGGTGCTATTTTCAAACCTTCACAGCTCAGCCAAATCAAACTCAATTTTCCCTGGAACACCTGAATGCATACTTCTCAATAAGGAATAAGTATCTGCCAATTTCTAATTTTCTAGGTTCAGCTGATTCATCAGTACAGTTCTTAAGCAGGCAGTCATAAGGCAGTTTATAACAGAAGAAGTCAATTTTAGTCTTTTTATATTCCAGAGGACCAAACAGTATTAATCCAAACACTGTTGAAAAATAAGCAAATTGCAGGTTTAGATTAGGCTTGGAAAATTTTAATCTCCAAGGCAAACATTTCAGGAGAGTATGAATGGGTGGAAAAAACAATTTTAGAAGAACAAATTTAGAATATTTAGGAATCTACTATTGGAATTAGCTGTAACAAACATTAATTAGTCTGAAAAACAGTAACTTCTGTCAAACTATCTTTTCTTAGCACTCTAAAATGTATTAAGTGTTCATAATCACAAAATTTGAAGTGGTTTCCTAACTAAAGGGCTTGCAAAAGATTCACCGTAGTAATTTTACAAATATAAACCAATTGTTTATACATCTCAATTCATAACCCCAAAGTTATTATACATAAATGTTACTCCATGGTGGTACATCAAAGTGATATGTTTGTCTGCCTAATAGCATGTTTGATAATTAAGACTGACTGACAAAGTGGAAAGAAATCTTGTTTCTTGATGAAAATTCCTACAAGTAGGAATATTAATTTAAGAAAACACGACCTCAGATTTGCCCCTGGTTATGGCCTGGCTCATCTGTGTGTCCTTTGAAAAATCAGGCTAAAAAAAAAAAATAAATTCTCCTTCCTCATCCTACTTTTCACCTGCTCCACCATGGGTTCTTTCCATAGGCTGCAGTCCTTCAGGTTAACCTGTCGCATTGTGTGTCCTTCCCAGGCCACAGCTCCTGTCAGGAGAACCTGCTCCAGCACAGGCTGTCTACAGGCTCAGCTTCCTTCATGGCATAGACATCTGCTTTGGCATGGTCCTCTCCACAGGCTGCCGACAATACCTGCTCCATCATGGTCTTTTCCACAGGCTGAAGGTGAATATCTCCTCTGGTGCATGAGCACCTCCTCCCCCTTCATCTCCTTCTTGACCACATTTTTTTCAGAGCTGTTTCATAGACTTTTTTTTTTCCTCCTCACTATCTTGGAGCGTTTTATCCTTTCTTAAACAGCTTTTCACAGGGGCTCCACCAGTATTGCTGATGAGCTCAGCTGTGTCCTGCAGTGAGTCTGTTGGAGCTGATTGGAACTGGCTGTGTCCAACATGGGGGAAACCCCTGCCCTCTTCTCACAGAGGCCACTTCTGCAGCCTCCTCACTGCCAAAACCTTGCCACAGACACCCCATAAAGAAACAAAAGCAGCAGCACGTCTCATTGCAAGGGTAGACTCCTAGCACTGAAGAAAACCATGGACTAGAGCATTCTCTGTCCTGCCTCTGGTTCTGGACCCTGTACCCTCCTTGAATAGTCTTAGGCCATGTGCTATCTACTCTCCTAGCACACAAATTCTCCATTCTTGTTCCCTTCCCTTCCTGGTTGGAAGAAAGGAAAGTTATTTTCTGAAAATATATGTGAAATTAGATTCTGTTTGTGCTTCTGAATGAAAATCTTAGCTGCACGTCTGATAGCAATAATGTCCAAGCTTGAAAAGTGTCTTTTTATCTTCACAGAATTCTAGAGATCCTTACTCATGAGACATTTTTCTCCCTTTTTAGAAAACGACTGAAAAGACCCATTCATTGGTCCCCATGCCAAACTTCTGAGAATCTAAGGAAGGTGCCATGTCTGTGGAAGAGTATTTTTACGAAGGAAATTGCAAGAAGTTTCTGTACATAGGTGAGTATATTTTAAGGAAAGTGATAGCCATTCCATAATTTCCTCTGGGACAATGAGGAAAAAAAGCACGTCTATCACATCTATCTTTGTATCTGGGAGAGACAAACACTATCTCATTCTGTTTGAGTCTGCGATGAATTAGAAATAAGCTCACAATGACAACTGAATTACATCCATTGGATGCAAGTGATTTACTGGTGTCAGAAAGACCTAAGAATGTTTCAAGGAAGCTAAGGTCATGCATGTAAACAGCCTACAGGATGGACTTTTCTCCTCCTGCTATGCATGTAATCACTGGCCTTACACATGTTCTACCTGGGAACAGAAACTTCTTCCTTCTAGTTGCTAAAAGAATGATGTTGGAACTCTTCTTTCTCCTGAGATTCAGGAAATGATAATGAACCCTTTCTGCTGGCTCTGAGGGACTCATATTTGAAGCAAGAGAAAAGAGAGCTTTGAAAGCTGTCCCCTACTCAGTGCTATTGATATCTGGCCTAGTACCAATGAAGGCAGTCCTTCTGTGACTGGATCAACTATCTTGGCATAGATTTTTGCCTTTGTGCCAGCTGGGAGCCACATTTCACTGCGCCTTGCACTTCATCTACACACTGGCAGAAGCCAGATTTCCCTGCAGGCTGCTTAACCATCTTGGCATGGCTCTTGTCCAAATGCTGGTTGGGAGCTGGTTCCTCTGTGGCCTTCTCAGCTCTCTTGACATGAACATTGCTCAGACACCAACTGAGAGCTCAGTTCCTGAAGCCCGCTGTTTCCATCTGCTCATTCTGAGTGGGAACAAAAAGAGAGGGGCTATCCTTCAAACCACCTCAGATTTTTTTTTCCCTTTGCAAGTTTCTGAGGGGAAAAAAACCACAAAAAACCACTGAGAGATAAAGAAACACACACTCGATTAAGCATTCTGTGAAACCTCTGTTCCAAAAAGAAATTGGAAGTCCAGCCTCTGTGTGTCTGGGTCAGTTCCACCTGGGTAATCAAGCTACAGCTGGCTGCAATTAATCTTCAAAGAAATGAAGGACTGGCCTGTGGGATGCTTTGCTTCATCCACTTAGTACAGAAAATTCCCAGTGATTTCTGTATGATAGGCTTCTTACTTACAGAAGAGTTCTAGGCTCTTGCTCTTTGATCCTGACCTCTGCATCTCTTTCCTTTAATTCTTTTTGTATTTAGTGACTGGTTTATGTGACTTGATTGCCTACTCCTTTTCTTAGTCTTCAGTTGAACAACATTCTAGGATTCTTGGGTATATTGCAGATTTATTTTTCCAGACTAATGAAAAAATATTTCCTTTTTTAATTCACTATAAATAGGTCTATCTGGTTTCTACTCAGCCTAAGGTGCTGAATGCAAATATCCCTGTTTTAAGATACTTTTCCATGAAAGGATAATCATAGAATCGTCTAGGTT